>SRLM01000085.1:1371156-1643493 GCA_015708895.1 Populus ilicifolia | reverse complement strand
ACCTTGATATTTATAAATTTCCATACTACACCCATTCTATTGTTTGAACTCAGGTTTTATAATATATATTTTTTTTAAAAAAAGCTAATTGCATGGCCAGGATAACTAGATATATAGAAACCAGTTAATGTCTTAAGTGCTTTAACATGTATTTAATGTTGTGTTAAAAACACAACGGAATTAATTTTTAATTCCTTTAATTATGTCACTACGGATATTTTATTTTACGTTTCTATTTGCTACATGGATGCGTGGTTCCTTCTCATTGAGTTTTTTAACAAAATAAAAGATAAGTGCATGTGCGTTGGATTTAACTAATTGTTAAGTTCAATTATAATAAATTTGGTACGAGTAGTAGTGTTTAATTTTAGTTTTTACTTATAAAAATAATAAAATTAAAATTTTATAACATACAAAAAAATAAAATTGAAAATAAACCTATTTTAATTAACAAATTTTAGTTTTGTTTAGTTATTTTATCTCAAAAACTAAAACCTAACTACCCGTTTTATTCGGTTATTTTATATTAAAAATAAAAAATTATATTATTTTTTAAGTTTTTTTTTCATATTTTCTGATGAATTACTATTTTAGTTTGATTTTTTAATTTAATTGTTTTTTATTCGGTTTGGTTTGATTTATTTTTAACTATACTAGTTCAATTGTGTTAAGTTTTCCAGTTTTAGATTTATAGAACAGAAATTGAACCAAATATTGTTTTTAAATATTCAAATAAATTTAATCAAATTTCTTTTATATAATTTAATTTTTTCAATTTAATTAGTTTTTTAATTTTTTTACTAGCCCAACTACAAGTGATAGATTAACATTTCCTTGACTCGGCTATCTACTCCAAGTACTTAGACTTGCTCCCCTGCCTATATTATATTTTAAAATATATATACTCATCGGTAGAAATGTATCTCTTCTATCCTCTTTGTCCTAGAGGCTTCGGACAGAAAACAACCTAGGAACGTTGGACATCATCTTTTTTTTTTTTTTTTTCGATTACATAGCATACACGGTTTCTAGAATGGTCCAATACGCCCACCCAGCACAACAGAAGAAACTGCAGCCCGCCTTCCTTGACTGTGTTTTTTCTCTCCTATTCATGCATGTAATTCACAGAATACGCACATGGCTTTTAACATCGAAAACCAAACTTGCGTACCACCCTTGCCATCCTAGTTCGAAGAATTTCAATCCTAGTAGAAGAGCTCTGACTAACACCCAGGTTTATTCTGACTGTTGTCTTTCACAGAAGGATAGATAATTAATCATGTAGAATAATGCAATAAACAACCGGCACATAAGCGAAATTAATGTTGTGCAATGAAACAATGATAATCATGTTCGGAAGCATGTTCTGTGCATGGACAAATCTTCTCTCAACCTGGTTTTAAATTAATCAGATCAAAACCTAGCTAAGTCAAATACGGTTCCTGTGCGTGCGTGCGTGTATTTCTACATTAATTTTGAGCACACGGTGTGATCACCGATCAAAATAAAACAAACCAAACTTCTCACCATAGATTATATTCTTTAATATTAATCACCAAATCAAGCTAATCATCCTCTCTGTTGGCTAAAAACTCAGAGATAATATGCAAAGAGACAGGATTAAGAGTTATCAAACTAAAAAATTTAATTTATTTAGTTACTATTCATCTTAAACGAACAGGTTCTTCATTTATAGTTTCTAACATAGGCTTCCTTGATCTACAACTAGATAGCCTATACTTGTATTCTGGCACCGGAAACCCCTCAACTTCCTCCAGACTCAATCTTGATGCTCCATTTTCACTTCCCTTTGGGCTTTCTCGAGCGTTCTGATCATCAGCGGATTCCGGCAAGATCCTAGTTTTATTATTTCCTCCAGATATTCTCCTAGCAGCAGAATTTGCAGCCATGAAGAAAACAGCCATGTCAGCAGCGGTGACAGTAGAAAAAACTCTTTTCATTGGAAACATAAGGTAAACGTTGCCAAATTCCAGCTCCTCATCAGCGCTAAGGGCAGAGAACCTCCTGCCAATGTGAAGAGATTGTGAGTTTGCTAGGAAGAAGTTTGGGCACTCTAACATGAGCTCTGCTGCTTTCACGGGCTCCCTGAACTGCCTAACTTCACCTGCTGGGAAAACAACCCTTGCAGCCTTGGAGCTCTTGATCAAAGGCGTGGCTAAAGTGCATGAAATATAGTTGCCCATATTGAGAAGAGGCGATCAAAGAAATACAAGATAGAGACCAGAGTGATTTCTTTTGGTTTAAGAGAAGAAATGAAATTGGTTGAGAGTTCGTTGAAGAAAAAATGTGAGGGAAATTGTGGGATTTATAGATACACAGGCACAGGGAATAGAAGAGCCGATGGCAGGATAATTAGTTTATGGAAAATAAGAAGATTAAGTATGCAAAGGCGTGGAAGTTGTGCTGGATTGTTTTGTAACAAAGACGAATGCGAGGAAAAGATGCGAAGGTTCTTATGGTTCTCTTCCCAGTCTTGGCTTAGCTGTTAATTGCGTGTGGGACCTAGATCCCTTCAAAATTGCATGGATGTGCTTGTGCGACGACCATGTTTCACCAGCAACAAGGTCAGAATCTTGCATCCGAGACAGCAGCAAATTCTTCTTACATGGCATATTACTTTTTTTTAATTGACAGCGCGTTTGATTTTATGTGTTGAAAATATTTTGGAAAAAAATTGAATATTTTTATTTTGTTTTAAATTATTTTTTTATATTTTCAGATATTTTAACTTTTTGATGTCAAAAATAAATTTTAAAAAATAAAAGAATATATTATTAACAACCACTAGTAACAAATAAACTTTAAATGTATATGTACGGTGAAGCAAGTTCGTTCGTAACCTGCGTTTACATGTATGCAAAATAAAATAAAATTGTAATTAAAAATGTTAAATGCTACAAATGCACTGCATGCGTGCCGGTGATTCTCACACGCGTACTGTTCTGGGTCCTCTCTCCTTTCTCCGAGCATAACTTTCTGTTCACATTACATAGAATCCATTTTGACTTGTATATATATATTCTTTTAATTGAAATTCCGTTACATTATATTGACTCAGATCCCTAACTCCTGAACGACGTTGGGTGATTTTCCACTTCTATGGTTTTGTCGGGAAATAGTTGACGCTTAAAACTGCCGTGACAAGTGGATATTATAATTCAATTTTCGGACACCTACGCCTTTTGATTTTACTCTGTGCAGCTAAGTTAATAAAAATTTGGAGGCAAAGACACAGCTACTGTAACCGGAGGACTAGAGAACGGAAATTGAAGTGCATGCATTAAATCTTCACCGGATTTGGTTTCGAAATTTGGCAAAGACACTAGCAACAATTTGGTAGGGCAAGGCATACATGCTGGAAATGGTGCCGAGCGTTGCAACCAATAACGACAAGGGGGTGCTGTGCACTTAATTTGAGAGGCAGCTTGAGTCATGAGTTTGTTTTTTTAATAATTATAAGTTTTAATTTTTGTAGAGTTATTAGAAATTTATATAATTTTTAATTTTAAAACTTATAGAATTTGTTGAAATATATGTAAATTAATTCGAATATTTATATTAATTAAACAGGAAAAAAGAAAGAAAGAGAGGTGCTGTGCGCTTAGTAATCTGTCGTAGACAAAATGAGACCCCCAAATGAATGGTTCGCCCTCTGTGACTGGTCATCGCGAAGCCTGCAGTTAATCAACCTGAATCCTGTCTGGGAATTTGCTGGGTTTTTTAAAAAAATGTTTTTCGTTTAAAGCTATGGTGTGGACTTTCTTATCAAAATAGTTTTTACTTTTGTGGAGACAAATGTTATTTTTTTTTACAGAGGTAGCCAATTAAATTATGACTGACCTAGTCACATACCATTAATATTCAATGCGTATAGAAAGCGACATCTTTGATTTTTTTTCTTTGAGAAAATCAGCAATCTGGAACGTAACCTTGCGGTATTTGACGGCAGAATTTGTGAGTCCATTCCGAAGCATGGAATCGGAAACAATAGACAGATTCAAGGGAGATATAAAGAGCTGTACGATGATCACATAATACACAGGAGAAATTTCTCAACACATCAAGTAATGCTTTCGTGTGCACCTTCATCACATCAAAAAGATTTTCTTTTTTTTTTTCTGTTTTAACAAGGGACACGTATCAAGGTGTGCTGGCTAGAGTCTTCAAATTGACTGGCCTGATTCTTGATTTTTTCACACCTTGGAGATGAGCTTGTAAGTATGTTCGGTTGGATGAAAAATAATCCCAGAACAAGAACGCATTAGGATTTGGACAAATCTCGTAGCCTTCCCTGCCACATTGTAGCAATCCTCCAAGAGTTCCATCACCACAGCATGCATTAGTTACATCAGAGATGCCTGTGAAATAAAATTAAAAAAAGGCATCACTATTATTTGATTATATACTTAATGTCTTTGTTTATGGTTTTGAGAGCCAGCTGATGAATTACGATATTGTGCTGGAACACCGTCTTTCTTTGAATATCCATACGATGTGGTAGGAAAAATTAAGATAGCTTGAGTAACCTTAATACAAGACGAAGAAAAGCGAGACGGAAAAGAGAGAGACTGGAGTTGCAAGCGAAGCGAAGTTGAGTTTAACAATACTGCGATTCTCTATTGCAGTTGAAGTTTAAATGCCCAAGAACAGGAATATTGAAATAAACTGGCAGGTTTTGCCTCCTTGTGTATCCGTGGATTGTTTTTCTACTGTTTTCTGAATTTGGTAGCCTGCCATTTTCTCATTATAGCTGCGAGGGGCAAGGTTGGGCAGGCGTCTGAGAATCAATCCACTGATTCCTCTCGAATATGTATTAAGAAAACTCTTAGGTAAATGGATACGGGTATCAATGCCTATTTTTAAGGGTGTGTTTGCACACATTCCTAAAAATTTTCTTTTTTTTTTTTGTTATTTCAAATCATTTTGATATTTAGATGTTAAAAATATTTTTTTAAAAATAGAAAAAACTTTCATTTTAATACATTTCCAAAGTAAAAAAAAAAAAAAACCTTATTAGGTATAGAACAAGGAGAAAGAATACAACAGGAAAGTCCCTTAAACTCGTCAAGGCCCGCAAGGGGGCATTCCTGAATACACAAGAAACTAGAATTTTTGGAATTCACAGCTCAAATGTTTTGGTGGTTAAATCACAAACTAACATGTTGTGCGTGCTTATATAGATGTGAATGCTTGCTTAGACGGGAAAGAAGAAAAATTTTAATAATCAAACTCCTAGTTACAATAATAACTGCTAAACAATAGAGGAAAGGCTAGTAAGCACACTTCACATGTGAATGCTAGACATTTGATTGTGTTGAATATTCAATCTATACTCTTCGTTGTCGAATATTTGATGAAATGGCTTAGAAGCACGTTACCACATCAACCAAACCAAAAAACAGACAAGTTCCCAAATTGCATAAAAGTATTGAAAAATGAATTTGTAAAATTACAAACAAATTAATGAAAACTTCTCTTTGTACTGCATCACCTCCATATTTTTAAGTTAACAAGCTATACATACGCATAACATGAACAAGAACTATGCAACGCACATACAGAGATTATTCAAAGCCAATGGCTATTCACGATTGTTATGCCTTGGAACCAAATGCTGTGACTAAATCCAATCTATTCCACCAAGGATGAGGTCAAGCAACAAAAAATAACACACCATAGATTATCAAATTATCAACTCAAAAGAGAACTATTGTTTATAGTAACCTTGGTGAGGAGGGTATGGACCTGGAATAGTGTAAGGAGGCCGAGGGAGAGATCCAGGTTGTTGTCCATGGGCATTGTAATATGGGCCCCGCCACCCTGGATAGGCAGGCTGCCCGTACTCCTGGCTTGTTGGTTGTTGAACCTGTGGGGGTGGGTAAGGAGCACCAGGAGCTGGGGGAATATGATAGGGAGGTGGTTGTTGTGGTGTTGTATAAGGGGATGGAGGGTGGGCATAAGCAGGCATTGCAGATTGCTCATGAGGCTGGTAGTACGATGTTTGGGAGTGAGGATGTGGAACATTTTGAGGATCCAATGGAGGCTGTGAACTGGATCTTGGAGTCTGATGGGGCTGGTTTACTGCAGGATAGCTGTATGAGCCTGTGTTCTTACGATCTTGAAAGCTTAGTCCAGCCATTTGTCTTTGCACATCTTCAATCATTTCTCGACACTGGATATTTCTGGTCATCACAAAATCACTGCACTGCTGTTTGATATTGGTGATGGCGTCCTGTTTCAACCATTATGTTTCTTATATCAGCCCTAGGCATGTAAACCAGCTAAACTATTTAAATATCCATAAAATATAATACATAGTGTCTGAGTACAAAGGAAAGGCATGGACACAAGGGTGTAAATTCAAAAGCATGCAAGGAGAAAGGGGAAAAATTGCAGCAGGCACTTAAAAGAAGTGAGCATGTCTACTTGATCATAAGTTCAGGAGTTTACGTCCCCAACAGCCCAGACATAAGCAGCAAGGAAGGTTTTACCTGAAGAGTAACATAAAACTTCAATCCTTCATTGATGTTCTCCTTTATTTCTCGATACTTGGCTATGGCAGCCTGTATTTGCTTATAACACTTCTCACGAGATGCTGAGACAAATTTAGAGGGAGATTTGTGTCAAAAGAGCATGCATTTCATTTACACTAAGGATGTAGAGGTCAAGCCCAGTACTAGAAAAAGAACATGGTCTCTCAGTTCGAGATAAACTAGCCACCTTCAGAAAAAACATATCAGAATGCCTAGGGATAAAACTAATCAAGTATTATCAAGAAATTAAAATCTTTATTTCTTTTTCTTAGAAGTCTAGAAGTTTTTTTGTAACAATATTTTGATAGAATATACAAGAAAGTTTTCTAGAATGATTGTGTTCCAATTTTCTACAGGAGCAAAATAAGCAGCATAGTGGAAATATAAACTGTGCAGCATTTAAACACGAAGGAAATCAACATGTGGATCAAATACATGTATAATAAGCATTCCCATTCAAGAAACCTGTTCAGGCAGTATTGAAACAACAGTTATACAAAAAAAAAACACTACCTTTGTAATCTTCAAGATTGAAGACAGCAGAAAACTCTTCATTTTGAGCCTGTAAACAAGGATAATCTATAATTTTAGGAACCAAAATTTGCTTCATAACAGGCTAAGAATTCAGAAAACAGACTGACAAGTGAGAGCTGAATTGTTTTCAGCACATTGAAACCTAAGGTCCAAAAAACAAATTACTGGTCACCTTCAGTAATAACTGAATGAATGTAGGAAAGACAAGTTTATTTATACATGCTGATTTAAACAGCATCCTATCATTGTGATTGTAGACTCTTTTTTATTGTTGATTTTGGGCTACAAAGGGGATGCAGCCATTGCCAGCTAATTTAGTCAACTCATTTGTTCAAATTAGCAGCAAAAATAAACAGTCTCAATACATATTGCCACTCAAAATGCAATCCGTGTTAGCCACTGTTAGGTAAACATTTCAACAGCTTCAGTTACCAGCTTATGAAACAGAGCTTGGGAGAAACAGGTCTAAATAAATTATGCACATTCTTGTAGTTGTTGTAAGTTTTTTTAAGTAGGTAGGCTATACTCATCTTAAGAACATCAAGAAAGATAAAAGCAGATATCCTGATCTCGAAGAGAGACCAGAAACTAGTTCCAAAAGAGTTCCAAGTAAACGAAATCCACCTGAATTTGCAGCAACAACTGTTCTTGCGCCTCAATATTTTGTGCAATGTCTTCACGGATGGGATCATATTTTGCTATCTCTTTCCTGAAAAGATCTTCATAGGACCCGGTGGATGTCATCAGCTTTGGCAGGACATCATCCTGAAACCATACATGTAATATAGCCTAATAAACATGCTTACCAGAAGAAGAGAAAGCAAAACACAAAGGGAAGAAGAACAGAGTACAAGAGAGTGAGATTCGTGCATCCTCATGTGTCAAAATTATTCTGGTTCTCTCAGATTCTTCCAAAATATAGAAGTAAACAAGGACCAGAATCACTAGATATTAGATATTTAATCTCACCTTCCGTTTCATCTCTTTGAGCATGTCCTCGAGGCCAGCTCGTTGAGCCCCAAGAGTCTCCAGTTGCCTCTGCATAGATAAGAAGACATATACACTCACAATTTTTTAGTTGAAAGTAATTCCTATTAAAATTACAAAAATGGAATTCATCTAGGACCTGGTTACAATATTCTTTAGCTTGCTTTGCCAATAATTCATTCTAAAACTATCTTCTGCAATATGTTGCTCATATATTGAAGTTTTAACTGTCATTTATGTCTCTAGATTATGTCATATTTAAAATTTGTTTTAAATACAATGGCTAGGATTAAACATGCCAAAATACTAGGAAATTTTTGCTCCACTTGCCAATGACAATGATTAGGCAAGTCCACAACCAACTGCCCTTCCTTCTATAGGATCAAGATTCCATTGTCAGCAACGACCTCAAAATTTGACAAGGTCCTTCAACATTAAGACTGGTGGTTATGTATCCAAACAGGTAAAGGAATGTAAAGCTAACTCTAAGGAATTATAGATGTAAGTTGTTTTATGCAATTATTCTTGCCAGATTGTAAACTAGCCATGCCTAAAGAATCCCTTCTCCATTAAAGCTTGATAATGTTGATGATGGCACAAAATAACATGTTCTTACAAAACCAGCTGTCAAGAGCATCCCAACAAAACTGAAATATATATCAGATTACTAAGACCTACTCAAGAAATGCCAAGGGGAACCAACCATAACATAGGCTATGGATGAGGAGTAAAAAAGAAAAACAACTAGAGAAAGAAGATGCAGCAACAGAAGCATTCAGTTCATTTTTCTACTTATTTTCATTGTTAGAGAGGCAGGGTTGAGTTGAGTTCATCAGGGAAAAGGAAACGTCAACTCAACAATGCAACACCAAATTATTTTGAAAAACAAAAGGTTAAGAAAGAAGATACATACCAAGCTCTGCTTCAAGGCCCCCACTATAGCATCTTCATTAGCATCCAAAGACATTATTGGCCTAGCTAAAGTTGGAAGTGCAGATTCTATCTGATGAGAGCAAAACAGAAATAAGATTCCTCCACAGAATAGGGCATCTCTATTCTTCAAAGATCATGACCAAGTTTTTGATGCATATGGCTCTATTATTCAAATGATTGATTTTCCACCACACAAGTACATGAATGCAACCATTTGCATAAATAACAACGGGAGCATTATTGATACCCGATAAAGCCTAGGTAATAGCAAGAGTAAAACTGATACATGTTAAAAAAAAATTATGTTACACAGGCAAAAAGCAGATGCAGTTCAAAAGACATACTGGTCGGCGATCAAGAATTGACATGAGTGCAGAATGATCCCTCACTGAGCGCTCAATTCTGGCATCACTATCTGCAGCTTGCTTTAAGTTGGCTGCAAACCTATTTAATCTATCCTGCAAGTTCTTTGTCAAAGTGCTGGATTGGGGCCTAGTCCACCGTGTCCCAAATTGACTTCTAAATTGGGCATCTTCTGTTGCTTCCTTCTGCAAAAGTTCCTCAGTCTGAACCAGCAACTCATTGTTTACTCTCCTCAAATCCATAAGTTGCTGTAACTCAGCTTCAAGGCCAGCTGGGCCCCCACTAATCTGCACTGCTTCCACATCTTCTTTAAGATCTGTTGGAAGCGTAAAGTTTCCTTCCAAAGAAAGAATTGAATCTGGCAGGTCCATTTCTTTGAGCCTCACTCGAGTTAGCTCACTCCCTTGTTGCAATTTTTCAGCTTGTGTCCTGATAATATCATCGACCATTTCAGTGTACCTTGAAAGAGCTTTAGCACTGCTGTCTGGAACAAGACTAGCAAACATCTTTTCCTTGCTGGCATCAAGTACCTCGTTCATTGGCATGATCTTTACCATGGAAAATGCTGGGAGAGGGGGTAAGGAACTAGAGGAAGGAACCCTCATGAGGTAAACTCTATCATTTTCCTTGACAGCCCTGTCCAGATTGCGGTTGATATTAGCTTCCAGCTTGTTAATTGCATCCAGAATCTGTGCTGCAGCCCCCCTTGAACTTTTCTTCACCTCTGCTAAAGTACTAGACCCACTCTTCAACCGTGCAATTTCTTCTGCAATTTCTTCTTTCTCATGAAGCTCCAAGCTATACCGGTAACAGGCTTCCGCATAGAACAGGGCAGCTTTTAGTTGGACATGAGCAATCCAACCCTTGTCAAAATGATCTTTTAGAGATGCAACATTCAGTGCTGCTAAAGCTTCCTCGTAGTATAACCCAACCTACATCACAGCCATTATCAAAACAAATGCAAACAATCACCAAAAAAGACCCAGAATAACTAAAACACAAACTCACACCATTTACAAGGAAAATACAATCAAACCACCAGAAATCCATAAATGTTCTATTCCCAACACAATGACATCCACATTTCGAGATAGAAACAGAGTACAGCATCCCGAGCCATGACAAATATAACAAATTCATCATCAATTCATTACAAATCAGCTAGATTTACAAACTTTTCAGTAATCACAAGTTTTACCCTTAGAAACTTCCATGCGTATTCACCACCAGGACACTAAAAAAAATCCAAAATTCTTAGCACTAAACAAGTCGATTTCAAAAATTCACTTGCAGTGATCGCACATTTGTTTGATCTAACCAATAATAAATATAAACAAAATTAGACTCACCTGCCGAGAAATCTTGGCACAAACACCCGGCGTACTCCCTTTAGCAATAGTATTCTCAAAAACACACTCCTGCGCTTGTGCAAGCATCAACCTCTCCAACATCCCAACACACTCGACAGACAAATCAACCGTCGTACTCGTCCCCATGGACGCTTTCGTTGCCGCATTATCTCTCAAGAAAGCAAACGATCCAGCGGCAGCAATAAACGCATGAATTGCCTGTCTCCTCCCCTCCACCGTGGCCCGATCAAACGACAACCCCATCTGACTATAAACGGCACCCAAATTAAAAAGCACAGCAGCCTTCTCTAAATGAATATTCTGTTGCGATGCTTTCTGTTTTTGCTTAAACGCATCGTACCAGACAAACGTGACCGTATTGATGTGATCGCTGTCGGGGGAGATTGGGAATCGGGTTTCGATTAAACAGAGGGCTTTAAAGTATTTTTGGAGGAGGTCGCGGCGCGAAGTAGGGGACGGGTCGGGTTGGCGTTCAAGATCGGAACGGTACTGTTTGACGGTTTGGAGATCGTCTTCGAGGTTTTGAGCTTCGCGTTCGGAGTAGAACATGGAGATGTAGTTGCGGAGAGGACGGTAGAGGTCGAGGGAGGTTGTCTTTTTCTCGTGAATTGCTAGCATGATGTTAGTGGCCGTAGATGTGGATGAGGATTGGCCGGCCATGGTGGTGACGGAGCTGCAAATCTGGGGAATTTGTCTGTCCTGTCGAGGAAGGGTGTTTTAAGAGGCGAGTCTAATTCATTGACCCTGCTGATTTTGCTTCTTTTTTTTTTTTTACCCCCTTCTTAGCAAAGTAAACTAATTACGTGGACCGTTTCATCGGATGTACACGTTTCTTTTTGTATTTTAAAATTATTTTTTTATATTTTCTGATTTTTTATTTGTAAATACAAAAAATGAATTTTAAAAAATAAAAAATATTATTTTAATATATTTCTAAAAAAATATATCATTATTACACACATGCACAGTTCAGGGGTTTTATAGTCTTTTTATTATTTTTTTGTTTGGTTATTACGTAAAGTAAAGTGAGTGTAATTTTATGTTTTAGTAAACATTAAAAAGTATTTAAATATAAAAGGAAGTTGATGCATTGACGGTGCCATGCATTTCAAAGGATGCAAGCAGCACTTAACGGTGGTTAATTTTTATTTTTTTTTCCGTATGACTAAAATTATTGTCATATTCTTTTTCTTTTCCTGTATAAGCGCAACTCGTGTCAATGATAGTAAAGGAATTTGTTACCTAAGAGCTTTTTTTTTTCATTTTTCTCTCTTTTCCTTCAAATTTTTAGAATTGTCATCTTTATTATTGATGTTTTAATTTTAATTAGTATTTTTTAAAACTTTTTTTATAATTTATTTGTAAAGGTTTTATTTATTTTCAATCTTAACTTGTAATATATATTTTTTAATTTGATTCATATTCAAGAAAAATCATAAAAAAAACCTAATTTGAAGTAAAAAAAAAATTATTTATGTGACCCAAATAAAATAAAGAGGCTACATCAAGCAAACAATAGATGAACAATTTGTTTGGACTGACCAGGTGAGCTGTAGCTTATTTTTATTTATTTTTTTGTGATTTTATATTATTTTGATATGATAATATTAAAAATATATTTAAAAAAAATTCCTAACATTTCTAAATAAAAAACACTTTAAAAAATAATAATTATAATAATATCAAACAAACACTAAAAAAAACTATAACTCTCTTGGCCAATGGGATGCAATTAACCATGATATTATAAGGGTCGACACTAAATATAGAAACCTTTTTCTTAGAAATTCATCAACATGGAAGGCTTAGAATCAAAAGTTTGGAGATAAATTTTTTTCTTCGAATGCTTCACAACTCAATCTAAATGAACTTGTAAAAAAATATATATTTCTAGCAACTACTCACTCTTGTCCGAAGGAACATGCTATTCGAGCATTGATTGAAGGTGGAAAGGTGGTTGGGGTCGTTTTCTAGCCTTCTTGTTTTTTTCTCGGAAAAATTGAATTCATACATCATCACTGAAAACACATTTTATTTTTGTATTCTATTTTCTATTTTTCTCCGGTCTGTTATTCGCTTTGAATTCTGGAGAGTTTCATCATCGAAAACAAACATCGATGGTAAAAAAAGATTTGGATCACCGTGTCCGCTGTATCGTTTGAAAAATTGAGAGTGTCCCTGTAAGAAAGAGAGGGGCACGCGTCTCACACGAGTGAAGTGGCGTGCTCGTGCCGACTCCACTTTATATACAGCCAGCACATAGAAGATCATTCTAGAAAGAGAGAGAGAGAGAGAGCGTCGGATTGGCATGCCGCCTTAGTTGAACTTGAAAGGTCAAGCATACAGGAAAAGGAAAGAAAGAAGCAGCTAGTTGAGGCGAGGCGGGGAGAAGAAGCTAGTACCAATCGGAAAGCTCTTTATCAGTCTCTCTGATCTTAATATTTCTCAAGGTATTCTTCACGGATTCAGCGATTCATTTTTCTTTCATTTATTCGGTAATGTATTATTTTAGGGCTTAGGTTTTGGTCTTGGTTGTTTTTTCTTTCCCCATCATCTTTTCCCTTCTCTATCTTTCTTTTGTTTGCTAGTGGAACCCATTTGTTTAATCTTGTAAATCTAGTATTATTTTTCTTTATGTCGAATTTCTATGACCCAGGGTTCGTACAGCCGATAAAAATGTTAGCTGTCGATCTTGATTACTTAGTTTCTAAAGATTCATGTAGGTTAATGATGAACAATTAATTTAGGCTTCCGAGGTAGTCCCCTGTTGAACAGTCATTTCCTTTGGAGAAAAGTGAACAAATGTGTGTAAAAGGGGAAGAGGAGCAGACTGGGTATATGGGAAACAAACGACTGAGCAGACTGGGTGAATGGGAAATGAACTCTCGATGGTTGTTTTAACTTGGCCCAGGAATGTATCGTTCTGGCTTCAGCATTTAGTTTTAAGTAATCTATGATGGTAGCATTCTTTGTCCCATTTGTAATGGCTACAACCATCACATTTCAATTTCAAATTTTTTTTTTTTATTTAATTTAAATGGATGGGGTCATTAGAAGACTTCTTTAATAACTACAATATTCAATAATTGGTTTCATTGCTGTAGTTTTCTTGATTCGGTCAGAAATGTATTGAAAGCTGTTGAAGGTGTATGTTCTTGTGTGTACATGTGTATTTGTGCTCAGGAAATGTCTCTCCATTAAAAAAAGAAATAACTAAGTATTGCTTGTATCACCTTTTTTGAATGTTTAAAAATTTGAAATTCTCCCATTCTCTTTCTGCAATTTGATTCTTAGTCTCCTTCTAAAGTTTAGTTCCTGTTACTGATTTAGTTGTTTTTTTGGTAACCATGTAGACTTGCTTTTCTTACTGTTGTGGAGAGCTAATAGCTCTGGGTTTGAAGGAGGCATTCCTTTTCTGCGCATAAGGTAAGAAAGTTCAATCAAACTTGCCTGATGGTATTCATTGTTTTGGGCTATTATCTTTCATAATTCTTAATATATATTGCTTGTTTCTAAGCACCAATAATCTGCTAGCAACGTATATTTTTTTTTTAATATTGAACATGCATTGATTATTGGTCCTTTTCTACAAACATTCAGTTCATATGCTTTAAGTTCTTAACTATTGCATGGGTAACTACAAATTGTTATAATTGCTGTTTTATAAGTTACAGTCTTGTAGCAGCCCTGTACTGAAAACAAAAACAGTCCCATTTGCTTCTCTGACCATCGAGTTTTCCTTTTAAGCTTATGTTGGTGATGGAAGAACTAACATTGTTTTTTCTCTTCTTTGAGATGTACTTCTGGTCATCATCGTGCCGGGATGCAGATATTGAATTGGTTTTTATATATAAATGGACTGCAAGAAGTTCATCCAGTTGGTAGAGGAAAAAAAGAAGAGAGCTTTGGAGAGGAAAGAAGCCCCTTTGAAATGGGAGCAGAAGTTAGAAGCTGCTGCAAAGGCGAAGGCTGATGCTGAAGCCAAGGTTAGGAAGCAAAAGGCTGCAAAGCATAAAAGAAGATCTGTATCGAACTCGGATACTGATAGCGATAGTGACATCAGTGATGGGAGAAAGATTAGGAAGAGAACTCACAAGAAGCACCGGAAGCATTTCCACTCTGATTCAGGTGAGAATGAGAAGAGGAGGGAAAAGAAACCCAAGAAAAAGTCAAGGAGACAGTCCTTAGTGTCGAGTGATGAATTCCAGTCTGATTCTGAAGAAGAGAGGAGAAAGAGAAAACATAGAAGACAGAGGCATCATCGCTATTCAAGATCAGATTCTAGCGATAATGATTCTTCAAGCCATGATGATGAAGCTGTCAAGAGGCGAAGCCGATCAAAGCATCACAAACGACGACGGCAATCAGAATCTAGTGCTTCAGATTCTTCAAGCGATGAAGACAATGATGCTATCAGGAGGAGAGGTCATTCAAAGCACCACAAATGCCACCATCGCCGGTCTGAGTCATATGATTCAGGTTTGTCAGGCGATGAACACAGGACTAGTCATGCAAAGCATAATAAGCGTCGTCAAAGATCACACAGCATGGATTCAAGGTCGTCGGATTCTGGTAGGCTTGGGCATGACCGAAGGAGCAGATCTTTAGGGAAGTCATCAGATGACAATGTTGAAGAAGCAGACAAACTATCAATTCACAAGAAATCTGGTCATCATCAACACAACCATGACAAGCACAAACACCATCACTCTGATGATGAGAAAAATCACCATTTGCACCGAAAAGATGAAGATCATTTTCACCATCATGCGGAATAGAACAATGGAAATCATTCAGGGCAAGCAGATACAATGGTGGTCAAGAACAATTTTAATGCTCGTAGTGTTCAGAATGCCTAGATGCTTTTCTGCTAAAAATCCGTGTCTTTTTGTTCAATTTGGAGGAGCACGAAACTTAATCGTGGATAAAAACCTATGATTTGCACTGAAATTGTTGGACGCCTGCGACTGCCATTTTTTTTTTCTTATATTCAAACACAATTCAAACTATCTGATCAACAATTCGCCGCCCAGCCTTTGTTGCTTCGTCCTTTCCGTTTGTAAATTTTGCTTTGCACTAGCTCGTTAGGCAGCGTTACGTTTTCAGGTTTTGTGATGGATGATTCTAGAGGGCCGTTGTGTACCTTATTTTAGGTTTCCGAAGGTGGACGCCATATCGTCTTCGGTTTTCAGTCTCCCATATTACCCTCATTAGCAACTTGTGATAACAATTACATGGTAAAATTGACTGTCCACTAACTGGTTTCAGATAACTTGTTTCTTTTCCTTGAGATCAATTTGTGCATCGCACAGTTTAATTCATCTCGGAACACAACCATATAATGAATGAAGACTAAAAGGTGCATGCTTGGAATGGCTTTCCATCCAGCACAGGATATATTGCAGGTAAGGTTTGTCATTTGTGTTCCAATACATAATTGCTAAGAGAATCCAGTCTTTGATGCTCGCAGGCTTCAGGTATCCAGTTCAACTGAAGCATCAGTATGACGCCCACAGGCAAAAAGCAGAAACGTGGACTGCTGCTCAAGAACTCATCTGTGAGATATAGTGAAATAGGGGAATGGGTAACCTGGCATCCCTCGTAACGAAGTTGATATTGTAAATCTTTACCATATGAAGGAAAATTTCTCCAGTCCATCGGTCTTGAAAAGACCGGGAGTGTATTTGCTTATAAAATTCCCGATCATTGGAGCTGGAAAAAAATTGTATAGGCGGCAGTTTCATAAAAACTCACATCAAAAAGTCCTAATCTGGATCAGTCAAGATGACTCGGGATTCTGTTATAAAAAAATAAAGGGTTTAAAAACAAGAGGTGTGGATCCTGTAACTTATCTGCTAGCAGTTACAATTTGTCAATTTCAACAAACAATGAAGATGCTCAAAATTCCAAAATTGGTTTTATTAGCTGAGTGGCACATTTTATCCTCAGCAGTGGGAATAAAGAATCACCATCAATTGTTGCTACAAAATAAATACAAAAGGATGAACCTCGTCTATAATTTTGAGAAGTTCTTCAGAATTTTCTCACTTTAGACTCCATCTGATACAAGAATTGATGTTATTTCCTGCAAAGTGCAATCAACATTAATGTTATTACTCGCGTAAATCTAGACAATAATGACACTAAAAATGGAATTGACGTTGCATTCACTAGATAAACAAACCACTAGACAGCATCCAATTGTGCACATCAACAGCATTACTATGTCATTTGAATTAGTGTAGAATGGAATATCTCCTCAACAGAACAGTTTGCTTACAATAATAGAAGAAAAAAATTCCAACTCACCAACAATTACTAGTTTTGCAAATATAGTATTTCCAGAGGCAATAATCCAAACCCTCATCAAACCCATAGCTATTTATGCAAAATCAATATGCACCATATAATCTTATTGTGACAGAATGATTCTCAAAAAGTATATCAAGCAGCTCCCCTTACCCTAGTAGGCCAAGCTGGGCCTGCAAATTGTCACTCATTCAAAAGCTATGAAAACATTTATCAACAATTTTGCTGCCATCAATAAGGTCTTATATTATTAACCTTGTCCTTTCAGTTCAAAGCACTGATGCTTTCTAGCCATTTTACTCGATCAATTCCCTCTCAATCAATTTCCTCACCATGAGTAGCTGTTTTGGTATTAGAACACAGCTAAGCCAGTAGCTAAACCATTGCAAACTCATTCAGATGATTGATGTCTTATGAAACTGCTCCCTAGCAGAAGAGACAAACAGCTCTAAGTAAATGTCAAAGGCAGGACCTCAGAGCCCAGAACCCCTGCTTGAGGAATGGATAACTACTCATTAACAAACTTAAAAGTGTGCTTCTTACATGGTGACTCTCGGTTTGGGAAGGGAGTCTTCACCCTTGCTAAGCATCAACCTCCCAAAAAATAACAACCATCATCTATGCTCATTGGGATCTGCACTTTCATTTTATTTTCCTCATCGTCTCAACAATTCACTCTCCATGCAGTTAGTTGAGGTCGTCAATTGTTTCAAGTGTCAAGCATAAATGCTTCAAAAGAAAGAAAGAGGGGTTGGAGAAAGAGTGTAAATTGTGGGATGGCATGATTAATAAAATGAGAAATCCAATCAAGAAATAAACCCAAGAGAAGTTGCAGCATGCTCTAGCATATAATGAAGATTTTTCCATGCATCATATACCATCTGCATTAATTTGCAATGATTTGATGCAATGAGGAAAAATTCCATGCTGATTGATGCAAGGCAAAACATGCACTTAATGATCAAGACCACTTTCCTAATTTATAATTTGCAAGTAATGCCCAAAGTTAGATCATGAGTAACATGGCAAATGAATGAACAACGCATTTTTAGGAATTATAAATGCAGGAAACATTATGAGAAAACAAATAAATGAAGGCTTATGAAAAACCTCAGTCATCTGTTTCTGCCCACAGAGAACAAAACCAGTGCCAGTAGGACTATAAATCTGCTTGGCCCTGGAAAAAGCAGCCTGAAAAACCAAAGATATGAATAGATTTTAATCAGATTTTCCCAGATAAACAATCTTAAAAAGCAAGTCTGCACAATCTACCTGTACATAGTTACTTTCACCCGTCCAATTATCATCTGGTTGGGATAACACTGGCATGATCTTAACACCAGAAGACTCCCAGTCTTTAAACCTATCCTATAGGAGGAAGAATCACAAGCTTCAATCAACTCCACCAAAAGCAACTGGACAAGAAAGAGCAATTCCACAGCAGCATGCCATAAAGAAGAGAAAAAAGCAAGCAAACCCGGTAAGCCATTCTCTTTAATGTTTCCAGCCCCATAATACAGCCTCACATCAGATCTTTTTATCAGCATTAAAACCTGACTCAATAAGAGATCGAATTGGACTGCAGTAGAGAAAAGAACGAAAATAGTACAGAAATTGACAAAGTAAAAGCATATATTAAGAGTTCAGATGTTGAAGAAATCAATGGCAATGAAGCAAGGTTGCTAAATGCCAAAATAAGAAACATCTAGTACTGGCTAAATGGCACACTCTACTTCTACTTCAGGTTTACTACAAGCAAGGATTTGGCTAAGAAAATGTAACTTCTTCTTTTGATGGAAAATGATGCTTGCGTTAATATATCAAAATGCAATATATTAATTATCAAATTGCATCATCTGATTTTAGAAATTATCCTATGGAAGGCAAAAGCTCATGAAACTGAATAGCACCAATGCTCCATTCTAAGATTTTGTGTACAATAATTTTTTGGCAGAAATGAGCAAAATTCACAGGTTCATTTCTCATCAAGAGAGCATCGAAAACAAAAGGAGAGAAAGAAAGCGCACCTGATACCAGATCCAGTGGCGAAAATCAGAACCGTGGGATATTTCTCGGCAGGCTCAATTTGATCAATGTCGAAACCTCTACCCATAGCTTGGCTCAATTCCACCACATCTCCTCTTTTAAGCCCGCACAACAGCTATGCCGTCGATCCAGCCACGCTCTTCACCAAAAAGTCAAACGCACCTTTTGAAGCTGCGTCGGACGGCGGCGAGGGGATGGCCAGGAACGATGGCTTCTCCACGTCGGGGACGCGTAGCTGTAAGTACTGTCCAGCACGTGTGTGTGACGCTGCGAGGTCTGGAGAGTCTAAAACGTCGATTCTCACGTGGAAGAGTGACTCGGCCGCTGGTTCAATCCTGGAGAGAGGCGCTTGTGCCCAGACTGTTCTGTCTTGCCATACTGCAGCGGCGACCGTGGCTAGACGCCGCATGCGGTGATGTCTGAGGTGTGTGGTTAGGTGGTTTGGAGCTAGACGGCGTAGGACAGCCATGGAAAGGAGGGGAGGTAATGGTGCGCATGGGGAAGAGGCGATGATAAAGAGAGAAGAGTAGAAGGAGAGATAGTAACTTTACGGTGGTTTATGGGAGAAGCGGTTAGTTGGGTCGCTAGAGGTTGGCGGCGCTAGAGGTGGCAGAGGTGGCGTTTGATAAAATGCGCCGTTGGTGAATTGTTTTGAGTGAGTTGCCACTTGTCATGTCCTCGAGTGATCCTGTAAATATACATGCTAAGTAGTGGGCCCGTGAATTTGTTGTCTGCTGCAGTATAGTTTCATAAAGAGAAAGTATACTTCACCCCCTACAGAGTTATTTTAAATATCAATTAAGTCCAAAACCTTTTGACCTTATCATGTCTGCCCAAATATAATCCAAGTAGAGAGGCAGATGAAATATTTGGTGCAATTAAAAAATTTATCGTTCTACTATGGAAGTGATTATTTTTCAAAATTAAAAAATATATAAAAATAATATTTTTCTATATAAGTATTAAAATAATTTAAAAATATAAAAAAATCATATTTTTTTTATAATACTGTGGTCGTAGCCAAAACAGGTCCTAATAAACACTTCTATTTCAAAAGTTGAAATAAGCCAACAATTCATAGTGAATTTTAATTAACTAATTTGTATAAAAAGTACAGATGAAGGCTAATAAAGTAGAAGAAATTTATTATGATTCTATATTAAAATTATCATTTATAATAAATTGAATTTTAATTTAGCATCCAAGATAGAAGTATTTAATTAAAACGTGGAAATTGGATGTAACTAACAATTGATAAATAGAGAGGTGAAGTTCTCTAGCATCAATTAATTTTTTTTTTTAAATGAAATTTAATTGATAATAAAACAATTTTTTAGGATACTTTCTCTTCATAAACAACTCCACAACACGACCATATTTTGGCTAGGGAAAAAGAACACAAACCATGTATTCAAATTGAACTTCTATTACAAACACAAACCCACAAGGTCATCAAGTGATTTTTTTCATAAATCTAGAAAGCTGTTTTAGTGTGTTTTTTTTTTAAAAATAGTTATTTTGATATAAAAAAAATATCCACGGAACGAATAACGTCCAAATCAATCCCGAGTTGAGAGGTTACAAGGTTCCCCTCCCATAATGTCCTGTAACCCAGGTGTCATAGCTCATGAAGCTGTAACCTGTTCTCTACTTATTTCGTTCAAAAGTTTCGTAATCTTATATCTTTTTTTTTTTTTAGATTAACGTAGATGTCCGGACCAGCTTTCGCGCACCACGACTAATCCCACAGACCCTGAAGTTAACGATCATGTAAACCTCCAGTGGCCATCATATGAGCAACCAAGAACTCGAATCTAAAACCACAGAGGAAGCAAACCCCTTGATCTCAAGTCCTTGCCACTTGACCACCACCATAGTTATCTTATATCTCTTCTTTCATTTGCCCAGTCATTGCGTTTATTAATAACCAAGCTTCCTCTTGCTACACGTTGTAAAATCTTAAATAATAGATGCACAATTCAAAGATTCTCAAAACACAAACTTTCCATAAACGTAGTGGGTAGATCATATACATGCCATCTCGTTGCCAGAACCAAAACCTTGACTTTCATAAGACGGACGTTTGATGCCAGAGAGTAACATGTTCAAGTTTTTTATTTTTAAGATTGAGCTTTGCAATGAAATTTAGGTGAAGACACATTTCAAAGGATGGCATAGTAACTAACCAAGAGCCCTTTCACTGCCACAACCAAATCATTCGTGGTCAACCTCGCCAAATATTGCAGACTTATACAGAACTCAGGTCTCCCCGACAAACTACTATAGGAGCCTATCATCGTATAATCCTCACCAATAAACTCTAAACTACAGAATGATCAAGATGTAAACAGAATTTCTGATTAACAAAACCAGAAACTACTCCGTTCAAAAGCCCTGTCCAAACAAATTGTACCAGCTACACTAGAACAAGTTAACAGACGTGAGTTCAATTGAACCAGTTTTGCAATATTCAAAACAGGATTATCCGTAAACGCTGTCAGAAAGATTCTCAAGAGATAACTGACAGTTGATAAAGGAAAAATATACAAGCCCGCCTCCCCATGTTGCCCCCTCATTCAAGCAACACGGAGAAAGGGGGGCTTGGCTGGACAGGGCTCAGCTCTATTCCCTCTTTCACACTCTGCAACAACATTAAAACAGAAATTGCAAATCCTGACAAATTTGATCTCAAAAAATGAACATCTTGTTGCTAGCATCACCAGCACCACCTTAATTATTGATTTTTGCAATTATCAGTTTAAGTGAAGAAAAGGAGAAAAAAAGTTGGTCTGTTTAAGCAGTAGCAGATTCCTTGGAAATCTTTTCAGCCTTGGCAATAACTTCCTCAATACCACCAACCATGTAAAATGACTGCTCAGGAAGGTCATCGTATTTCCCATCCAACACACCCTGCCATACAAAAAACAGAATTGCCATCGAATTAAATCTATGATTAGTGTACCAGAACCCAACCAGACAGCAAATGTCATCTAGCCAAGCAAATGCAATATAAGAACATCTGCCAGACAGGACCAACTTGTGGGTTCATGTTTGTGCAAGTGTCACAGATAGAGAGGGGCAGAAAGGAGAAGGATAAGGAAAAGCACCTGGAAGCTTTCTACACTCTCCTTCAACTCAACATACTTTCCAGGAGCACCGGTGAAAACTTCCGCAACATGGAAGGGCTGGCTCAAGAACCTCTGAATTTTACGAGCACGGGCAACTGTCAACTTATCATCTTCACTGAGCTCATCCATTCCCAAAATGGCAATAATATCTTGCAAATTCTTATAGTTCTGAAGAACCTTCTGCACACCACGAGCAGTGTTATAGTGGTGCTCGCCCAAAATATGAGGTGAGAGCATACGAGATGTAGAATCAAGGGGATCCACAGCAGGATAGATACCAAGCTCGGAAATCTGTCCAATAGGAGTGGCAATACAGCAATTAGGATTTATATTAGCACCACAAATGCTGTGACTGCTAGCCTACTTCAAGTAAACACAGCCATACCTGTCGTGACAGCACAGTTGTGGCATCCAAGTGAGCAAAGGTTGTGGCAGGAGCTGGATCTGTCAAATCATCAGCAGGCACATAAATAGCTTGGACAGAAGTAATAGAACCTTTCTTAGTTGTTGTAATCCGCTCTTGAAGACCTCCAAGATCTGTAGCCAAGGTTGGCTGATAACCGACAGCAGATGGGATACGACCAAGCAATGCAGACACCTCTGAGTTAGCCTGCAGGACAAGGAGCAAAATAAAAGATTTGTAACTCAGCAACAGGAAACAAGATAAGATGTTTCAGCCAGAAATCCACTGGCATTGAATTTTACCTGGGTAAAGCGGAATATGTTGTCAATGAAGAGAAGCACATCTTGCCCTTCAGCATCACGGAAGTGCTCGGCCACAGTAAGCCCAGTGAGACCAACACGGGCACGAGCACCAGGGGGCTCATTCATTTGACCATACACAAGAGCACATTTGCTCTCGGCCTGATATGAAGAGAGAGAAATTATAAAATTTCAGTAAATATTAACTTGAAAATTAAAATAGAAAAATAGATGAATGGCCTATTGTACTGACCTGCTGATCCCCTAGCTTAATGACACCACTTTCAATCATTTCTCTGTACAAGTCATTTCCCTCACGGGTACGTTCTCCAACACCAGCAAAGACAGAGAAACCACCTGATCACAGAAAACCATAAAAATCAGCAGAATGTGAAAGAAAAAAAAAACTTTGTATTACTGTAGGAGCCAAACAAACCATGAGCTTTTGCAACATTGTTGATAAGTTCCATGATAAGCACAGTTTTTCCAACACCAGCACCACCAAACAGTCCAATCTTTCCTCCTCTTTGGTATGGTGCAAGGAGATCGACAACCTGTAGGGAGGAAATAAGAGAGCATAAATTCCAAATGCTAGCATCAAGTTTCAGCTGTTGAAGCACATGAAACATGAAAACAACATCCATCCTGTTTAAAATGGATTAAAAAAATAAGAACCTAGGCATCAACTAAAATTCTAAATAAGACTATATATGTTGGTTACCTTAATACCGGTAACAAGGATCTGTTGCTCAGTTGCTTGCTCAACAAAAGCAGGAGCTTCCCTGTGAATAGGCAAGTAGTGCTCCGTCTCTGATGGGGATTAAAACATAGTCGTTGAAAATTTTCACATCATAATAGCATACTATACTGATCAAATGATTAAGGTTTGCATATATCTTACTGAGATCCCCCTTCTCGTCAATGGCTTCTCCAATGACATTGATGATACGACCAAGGGTGGCCCTACCTACAGGCACCTATAGAGCATATGCCAGTAAAGAAATCAGCTTAGAAGATGCAACTTTTAACAGAGACATAGCACAAATGATACCTACTTGAAAACCACAGACAAACCCCGCAATAACAAAACCAGAGCAATAAAAAATAAAACATTATAAAGGAAACACCAATGCATAAGGGGTAGATACACTAGCCACGCATCAGAGTTTTGAACTTAGCCTGCACTAAAAAATTTATCCTTCCCAGTGTCAGCAATCATATTTCAAATAAAACAGTTACACCACATCAAAGAGATCACCCAAAGAAACTAAACAGTTACATAAAATCCAGTAACATACAAGTGCGCAATTGAACCTATTAGATTCAAGCCTTTTTCCGGTTTCCAATCAAATATATCCTTTATTTCATTAAAAAAAAAATCTCCTCTCAACTTTCCCATATTCCTGCACTAAAAATAGAATCACACCAAACAAAAAAAAAAGAACGAACGAAAACGGATCCCAAATTCCCCAAACCCCTATTCCAATTTTATCACTGCAATAATCATAGCAAACAAATACCCAGATCTAGAATAAAAAGAAAAACCCATCTTAACAAGGATCATCACATTCTAAAAGGAAAGTCGAAAGACAACAAAAGCCCAGCATTTCTCATCAGATACCATGAAATTGAAAAACAAACATAACATAAGAAAAACTGAACGAATTTTCTTACAGTAATAGGGGACCCGGTGTTTAGCACAGGCTGGCCTCTAACCAAACCTTCAGTACCATCCATAGCAATAGTCCTAACAACACTCTCACCCAAATGCTGCGCCACTTCAAGGACCAGACGGATCGAGTGTCCCTGAACCTCCAACGCCGTCAAAATCGGAGGCAAACCCTCGTCGAACTTCACATCCACAACGGCACCAATAACCTGACACACATGCCCGATTGAACCCTTGCCGGTAAACTCATCGATGATCTTCCCCTTCGTTCCCTCCGATTTGGCAGGAGGCGATTTTGGCGAAGGCGATGCGGCGGCTGCAGAGGTTGCGTACTCAGCCGCGCGGTTTAGAAGGTAGCCGTAAGGTGACGCGCGGCGCGTGGAGGATGTAGAGAGCTTAGGGTGAGAATTTGATAGAGCAGATTTGGAGAGAGATCGGCGAGAAGTTGATCGGAGAAGAGAAGATAGAAGCCTGCGTGAAGCCATGGTTAGGGCTTCAGAGGAGAGTGGAGACAGAGAAAGGGAGGGGTGAATGTTAGGGTTTGTGAGACCGATATACTGTTATATGTAGCTAAGGCTCAGCTAATAGCAGATCTGATTCACTGCTTTACTGTTACTGACTTACTGTGACTTTATATTGGAAAATTCAATTTATGTTTTTTCTATTTTTGAATTTAGTTGCCTTCGTTTGTTGCTGCTGACAAGGTTGCAATGTGGAGCCATGCGACTGGGAGTGAAACGATGGCGTATAGGGCATTGACGAAATCCTTGGGCACTGGAGTTGACAATTTCAAAGAAGACACGTGGCGAGCAGTTGGGATTTGATGGATGCTGTAAACGGCGTCGTCTTTGTCTGGAAGACCAGTTGCACTCTCCTTCACTTTTCGGGGCGCGTCTTCAGATCAGGTTTTCATGGAGTGAGTTGAGTGACTAGAATTTTATTAGTATACAGAAATACCATTGTAACCTTGGCTTGTTGTTAAAAATAATCTACGAGGAAACAAGAAGTTAAAGTCGTTCGGACTAAACTACCCTGGTCTCCGGCACCAATCCGAAAGGTTTGGGGGGGGGGGGATGTTGTGTTTGATGATTGGTTTCTCTTTTCCTTTTTTTTGGTAGAAAGAATTTATTGAATTGCTCAAAAAAAAAAGAGAGAAAGAACAGCAGTCTGTGGTCTGTTGCGTGGAGACCTTTGAAATCAGAGATTCGTGACTACATTTGTAATTTTCTCATGATAGCATTGATTTTGAATCAGATACAAGTCCTTTGTTGTTTTAATTTTTAGGGTGTTGTATACAAAGACACGATAATCACGATAATCCTAAATAACTTTACCCCGTCCGATGAAACTAAATAACGTTGTTGTACGGCACCCGAGGTATTGCCCAGCAGTGGTAGGCGTCTTGCGCCATCTGCTGCCATGGGTTCGAACCTTGAAGTTGCATGTTTGTCAGCTCCGCGCTGCTTTACTTATCTGCTGGATTTGCAGGGTGTTCAGTAGGCCGTGGAGATTAGTCGTGGTACGCGCAAGCTGGCCCGAACACTCCACGTTACTCAAAAAAAAATAAAAAATAACGTTGTTGTACAGTACAGACAGGTGGGTAGACATAGATTGATAATGTAAATAATATACATTTGTGTCAACCCCTGTGATTAATTGGTTTTTGATCGTTATATTTTCTTAATTTTTTGAGTTTTATTTTTTATTTTTTAGAATGATGTACAATCAAGAGAAGGAAAAACAGAAGAGTTAAATTATCCTTGATTTTAGCCATATATCTGCCGTATTTAATTTATAAATCACTATCGGTATTGTCAGCAGAATAAATCAGCATGAGCATGCATGATAATTAGATATCATTGTGTCCAGCTCATTTATAAAAAGCATGGTGGATCTCTTCTTGATGAAGCTCCCAGCTCTGGGCCTGAATTGCAGTAGATTTACGCTGTCACATCTCGAACATCACCCCTTGTGTTGATTTTGAACCGTCTATCCGAATTCGAGCCCGCGTGGTCAGTTCCGGCCCAGTCATACACCTGACTTTTGCACTTTTAGCCCATGGCGACTATCCGCTCAGGATTTGGGTTTCGGAAAATACACTCAGTTGGCTGACTAACTTTGATACCGTTATTCGTTTTTTATTTCACGCAACGTTGGCCTCGTATAATAAAAGAGAGGTGATTGATATTTTATAAGTTCCATCTTAACTAATTTCTATAAAACTATAAGGAAAGGCTGTGTGCTTCGTATCTATTGTTCTGTTAAGATAAACTTAAATTTAAGGGTTCAAAACGCCCTCCAAAAACAAATCTCTTTTGAGCCTAGCTAGTAAAATGATCGACTTTTTTTTTACACGGCTATATTTTAAATTATATTATCTCTATATTTATTAGGCATATAAAAATTGTTAAACAACCTATTATATTTTCAATTTTGATATTGTATAAAAAATAACATGTAAAAAATAAATTTTTACCGACATTACAAAAAAATATTCTTGGAAGATGTTAACAATTTAATCCGATAACAAATAAAAAAATTAAATAAAAGCTAATAGTCTTATGGTAGAAATAAAAAAAATAAACTCAATTGTTGGCAAATCAAACATTGTAACACGAGTTAGAAAAAAAAATCAATCTAGATTAATTTAATTAACATTTGACCAGGAGATATTGAAATAAAGTCATGTAAAAATTACAAATCTAAAATCCAAACAACCTAGTATTAAAAAATAATAATAATTTTTTTTTAAGGAATCTAATAGAAATTAAAATCAAATCAAACTAATATTTAAAATTCATTCATATATATTATATTATGAAATTAGGTTATCTCATAATATGTAAATAAATAAAAAATTACGAAGTAAAATTTTTAATCATCTAAAAAAATTTTGAAAAAAAAAATCAAGTGATTAAAAACTAAAGTTGATATAAAAAAATAAATAAAATAAAACAATAAACTATTGAATTGAAAAATAAAACAAATGAAGAAAATGCTAAAAACATGGAAAAAACAGCAGCTAAAATAGCGAGAATAATTAGAAAAACACGAAGTGATTATTATAAATGATGTCTGATCACTTTTTATTTTTTTAACCTTGTTAAAAATTTGAATGGTCTTTTATTTAAATTGATTATAATTGCAAAAGCATTATAAAAATATTTTATAATAATTTTAATCTATTTTACTTTGAAGAACGAAATGTTTAATTATTGCCCTCTCAATCAAAACATGAAAAAAAAAAAAGTGAACACCCCTAGACCCCAAAATATGTTACAGGCTATTTTTTAAAAAAACTTTAAAAACATTTGATTAAAATTTAACATGTTTTTGATTATTTTGATGTGTTAATGTTGAGGATAATTTTTTTTTAAATAAAAAATATTATTAATATGTATTTTTATACAAAAAATTATTTAAAAAACATTCGCAATCATCAACTATATCACCAAGTAGACTCTAAATCACCATTTCATTATTCTTTGCTATCAAGAGCAAAATAACTGTTTTATCATTGGAATCTTCAATTATTAATTTGGTTTGGTTCAACGAGTTGACTTTAAACTAGGTTAATTTAGTAATTGGATCGGTTTGAGCTTAATAAAAGGCTAGCTAAGACAACAATCTAGTAAAACTCGAGCAATCAAACCGATCGACGCGTGACTTGGAAAAAGTCAAAGGAGACCCGGTGTTTTTTTCTTTTTAAATGTGAGAAACCTATCAGTATATATATATATATATTATGTTTTTTTAAAAAAATTTATCTTTTCAACGAGGGATAATTTTTTTTGATCTACATACTTTAATTTAAATGAATAATATAATTTTTTTAACGTAGAATAAAAAAATTGATTTAAATATTTTATTTAAAAAGGACAATATAATATTTTTTTCAATATAAGATTTTAAACCCACTAGTATATATATTTTATATTTTCAATAAAAAAAATATTTTTTTAATGTGAAATTAAAAACTTATTAGTATATATATTATAAGTTTTTAATAAAACAATTATTTTTTTAATATGATATAATCTTTTATTTAAATACTTTAACTTAAAAACTTAACATGATATCTTTTAACATGGAATAATTTTTTTTATTTTTTAAAAATTTTATTATTTATAATATATATAGCATGTATTTATATGATTTATTTTTTATATAAAATATTAAAATTTTATTTTTTATTTTTTTTAAAAATAATTTAGATTAACTTATAAAATTTCTAACTCAACTTTTCAATGAGTAATTTTCAAATCAGGTTTAATTATGACGTTGGAATCCCCGAATCATTTGTCCACGAATAATACAAAATTACAAGTGGCAGTTAATCTGACTACTTTGTCCTTGTCTTTATGGTATTTACTGCAGTAGTCCAGGGGTAGATCCCCTATGTCCTCCTGTCCATGCGGAACCACGCAAGGGCATGCAATTCATGGAGATATTACTACGGTGGAGTGTTTTGTGGTTTTAATTATCTTTTTGAATTTTTTTATTTAAGAATATATTAAAATATATATTTTTAAAAATTTATTTTTAATATTAACCTATAAAAATATCTAAAAAAATATTTTTTAAAATAAAACATAAAAAATAACTGGACTTGAAAGGTAATTATTATCCCGGTCCCCGGTAATTGATAGAACCACAGACACGAGTGGCTTGGGAAATTTCCACGTATTTTAATGATTTCTTGTATTTCTTGTCACGTCCATTAGTGACTTAACATGTGTTCCACTGTAGAGTGTCAGTCAAACAGTTTAAATTACTTCGAATCCCAACCCTGGACAATTTTTTTTAAAATATTTTAGAGTATTTGCATAGTAAAATCAATCATTAAATATAAATGAAGTGAGTGGCAGACTCACTAATTGCTATCAGACAAACCACATGTCGAAGACAATCTCTGACGTTCCCAAATAACTATCCGCTAGCGACGTGACCAAATAACTATTAAATAAATCAAGTGGCGTCACCTTATTAAATTATTCATTCACATAAACTAAAATAATGCCCATATAATATTTTTACTGGGACATTGATATGGAATTATACTTTCTTATTTTTATGTTTTAAAAATATTTTTAAATTTTTTTGAATATATTTTATTTAGTTTAAATTGATATATTTTTTAAAAAATTAAATTATTTTTATGTAATGATATTAGAAATAATTTTTTAAAAATAAAAAATATTAAATTAATATTTTTATATAAAAAAATACTTTAAAAATAACTTCTCTGATAAAAATACCTGCCAAATCCTTTTTAGTAACCCAAGCATCACAAAACTCTCTTGCAGCGCATATTCTAATTAACAAAACCTTTACTTCCTGTTTAACAGTATATTATATCTCGAGTAAATTAATTTTTTTAAAAATAGTTTTTATAAAATTATTTTTTAGTTTTTTATATTTGTTTGTGGTAAAAAACACTTGGTTAATGAACAATATTTTTCAATCAAAAAAAATTTAACTTGGTTTTTAAAAAGATGTTTTCTTAAAAAATTTAGGTAAAAAATATTTTTTGAAAGTTGTAAAAAATTTAAAAATATCATATTATTTACTGATTATATTAAATTTAATTTTTTAATTTTTGATTACTATATATATTTTATTTTAAATATTTATTTTTTAACTTATCTTTTAAAATTAATTTTTTATACTAACTCTGATTTTTATTTTTATATGCAGCTGCACTGCACGATCACACTGTTCATTCCATAATCGACTTTTTTTTTTCCCCTTCCCTCTCCTGTCATTGAACTCCTTTTATTTTATTTTCATGTATATATAATTTCATCGTGCCAGGTTATATCAGAACTTTTTCGCTCTCGTATATAAGAGACGTGCCAAAAGAAATTCCAATTTTACAAAGACTTCTAGAATTAGATTTAACTATAAGATAAAATAAACAGAACAACAAAAGTAAAATGTTTACAAAGACATCTATCTTTGTTTTTATTAGAAAGTTCAATTTTTTTATTTTAGTATTTGATTTGTCGTTTCTATTTTTAATTTATTTATCAAGAGTCAGTTTTCTTTTTTAATTAAAAAGTATAATATCAAAAAACCATTTATAAAATTGATGCCCTTTTATATTAAAAATTAACTTGAAAAGCTAGCCATATACTATGTATGAATGGTGACTTGTTAAAACTTAAAATAATCGAGAGAGCATGCAAATGGGTAACTGGAGTCCACGTCAACGAAGTTTTAAATTTGATTCCTTTCTGTGGTTGGACAGACTCGCCCGTGCTGGTTCTGCTGGACTCATATGTGATTCGAGCCTTTAAATTTAAATTAAGGGTGTCTTTTCTGTTTTGTTTTCTGCAGGGTAGCTGGTATATTTCATTTCAATTTAATAAACCAAATAAATCAGAATAAATTTTAATTTTTTGTTTATTTCTGTAAATTTCATCTAAATTCCAGCTGGAAGGTTTCAGCTGTTCCAGTTCGGTCAAATAATTTTTTTTTTGTTTTTACTTTTTATAATTATCATTTAGTTTTATAAGATTGATTTTATCTCCCAGTATAATTATAATTATTATATTGAACAAAACTTTTATAAGAAATCTTCTTATACATCTTTGTATTTTAATTAAAAAATTTAGGATAATTAAAGTTTAGAAAGGTCTTGAAAGGCTATCAACGTCATATTTTTTTTAAATTATCATTTAATTTTATAAAATTTATTTTATTTAAGGTTATTATAATTTTACCATTCAAGTCACTAATTAAAAAAGTTGATATGAACTCAATAGGTTATAATTTTAATATTTATTTTTTATAAAAATATTATCATAAATTTTTTAATTAAATAATTTTTTTATCATTCATCTAAGTTAATTTTAAATTCATCAAGCTGATCAAGTTATTTTTTTTATTTTTTAAAAATTTGAATTATATAAATTCAAGTAAGTTTAAATTTAAATTATATTTATTAAATTAATATTTTAAATTGCATATATATATATATATATTAACAATACATTCTTGAAATATCAAGCCGATACACGTCAAAACCAAAACATATCGCTGGAATTGAAATAACAAGATACCAACCTGAACGTAATCAATAACCGCGTTATCAAAAAAAAAACCTTGGTTCCGCCTTTAAGCGCAGTAAAATGGACCTACATGTGCCTTCAAACACTATATATTAAAGGTTTTTAATTAACATATTTCTTAATACTTCCATTTTCAATTCTTATTCCCACCGAATTAAATCACGAATTGACCAAATTAATCTTTTTATTTCTTTACAGTTAGATTTTAATGATATTTTAAATGTCATATAGGAAGCATAGCTAGCTCGCTGTAACAAAAAAAGGAACGGGCATAATTCCAACCTGTTGTTTCCGACACAAACGTTGATTTTCACTGATAGGTGATTAGTCTGACGGAACTCTCCCAAAAGATTGGTGGCTAACAGAGAGACTATATATATTTTTTTTTTGAAAGGCTCGAATTCAAGACCTTCAACCGGACATTCATCTTTATCTTCGCATGAATGACTGTAGAGGTAATCATTGGCCTATCTTGATTGTAATTACTTAATGTTTCCTGGCACAATCAAGGAAATAATGCAATAACACCTTAATGCATCAGCAGCACTTCAATATTGATTCTTTTTTCTTTTTTTAATATGCCTTTTTTCTCTTCCCCAAAGATGCTGAAACTCGATCAATCTGTATTAATGTTTTTAGTTGATATCTATTCGACTGTCAATCTCCAGTCTTCAAGAAAAATCAAAAAGTAGAAGAAAGAATCTCCACATCTCTAAGAATAGCGTGACAGGCAACTTATAATCCATCATCAATGGAAAAAGACACGAAAAAGAGCATGGAAGAGCGTTTACTACTACCAGAAAAGAGATTAAATGAGGGAAGAGAAGGTATAGCTCAAACATGGCGTGAGTTTACTCAAGAAGCGAAAAGGCTAGCTTACATAGCAGGACCCATGGTGGTTACTACGACAGCCCTCAACTTGTTGCTGGTTATTTCAAATATGATGGTGGGTCATCTTGGTGAGCTAGCTCTCTCTAGTTCTGCCATAGCTATCTCTCTCTGTAATGTTACCGGCATCAGTCTTCTAGTAAGTCTCTTCTGTATTTCCATTTTAATCTCCTCGTTTCTTTTATTGATGAATAAATTAATTTATTTCATAACCAAAAGGAACAACATAGAAGGATGCGATCCTGCTTGCATTGCTGAAGAATATGGACCATCTGAACAGATCTTGTTGGAGACCATACCCAGTCATCATAAATTATCCCAGATACATTTGCTGTATATCATTGCCAGTTCCCCTTATGACCCTTTGTCCTAAAACGTTTTGATCGATGAGAGGCCCAATAGGATGCAAGTAATCCCACCAGAAAAATCCTTCTCTGCGCTACCACATAACCCAAAGACACTGATCCCAAATCCTTCTTAGATTCGGCACTTTAATTTTGCCTCCTGGCTTTTTAGCATGTTGTATGGTTCTTTTTTTTTTTAAAAAAAAAGCAGTTTATCAGTTAATCCAATAGAATATTAACGAACTTCTTTTAACCACCAAGACTATATATTTTTCTCCAGTTAGTTCTTAAATCATGAACTGTACTACTTAATGCTTGATGAATGAAATTCACAAGCCGCACAACTAATGCACTAGCCACACCTTTGATATTTGCAAAAATTGTGATGGTAAACTGATGTGGACGTTCTTGCACGTTAAGCTTTTATTACCATGAAGAGAAATAACTGAAAAAAACATAACAAATTCATGGTGCACATAAATTAATGTTGTTGTTGGATTATATGCCGGGCAGAATGGAATGGCAAGTGCACTGGAAACTTTATGTGGGCAAGCTTATGGAGCTCAACAATATCGAAAAGTCGGAAACCAAACTTATGGTGCCATGTTCTCCCTAATTTTAGTTGCTCTCGTTGTATCTCTGGTTTGGATCAACATGGAAAAGCTGCTCATATTAATTGGCCAAGATCCCATAATTGCACACGAAGCTGGCCAGTTTACATTATGGCTCATTCCTACCATTTTCGCTTATGCAACATTTCAGCCACTTTCTCGATACTTGCAAGTGCAAAGTATAACCATTCCAATGCTTGTAAGCTCTTGTGTCACTCTCCTTTTACACATACCTCTATGCTGGCTTTTAGTATTCAAGTCTGGACTAAGAAACCTTGGAGGAGCATTAGCTGTCGGTATTTCATATTGGTTGAATGCAATTTTTCTTATATTATACGTTAAAAACTCTCCCGCCTGTGCCAAAACCCGTGTCCCAATTTCTATAGAACTGTTCCAAGGAATCGGAGAGTTCTTCCGCTTTGCTATACCATCTGCAATGATGATTTGGTAAATAATACGTTCTCTCTTCTTCCTCTAATTAACATAAAGATACCAGTAATTCTAAATATCAGAAGGCATGTAACCTTTCATGAATTTTGTCTTGTTAAAATTAACTTGTAGCCTGCAATGGTGGTCATATGAGATTGTCATTCTGCTATCAGGGCTCTTATCAAATCCAAGACTTGAGACTTCAGTCCTGTCTGTATGGTATGCTTTCTTCTAGTTTTTTTTTTAACATTTCTTTTAAAGACACGTGTGAACGAGAATATCACCAAATAATTTGCTTTCCAATTTGTTAAGCAGTTTAACAACGATCGGAACACTCTATTCAATTCCATATGGACTAAGCGCAGCAGCCAGGTTTGTGCTGCTATACACACTTAGATAACTTCTGTAGATCTGCATACTAGCTCACTTCAATTCTATATCGGAAGAAGGTTTTCTTTCTTTGTTTCTTCTTCTTTTTTTTTAATGATGAATGATGCAATTGATTTTTCATGTTTCCATTCGTTTCTTCTTCGTCTGTGCACGTAGCACTAGAGTCTCAAATGAATTAGGAGCTGGGCGCCCGCAAGCAGCACGTATTGCTGCCTACTCCGTGATGATTCTTGCAATAATAGAGTTATTTATTGTGAGTGGAACCCTCTTTGCCACGCGGCACATTTTTGGTTACAGCTTCAGCAATGAGAGGGAAGTGGTGGACTATGTCTCTAACATGGCCCCTCTGGTTTGCCTGTCTGTTATAATAGATGGCTTACAAGGGGTGCTTTCAGGTTGAATTTCACCTTCTATATCGACAAGCAAATTTTTTTCTGAAGATAAATATTGGCATAACTCTACCTAGTTTCCGTTGCTATCTCACATCTGCAGGTGTTGCAAGGGGATGTGGTTGGCAGCATATAGGGGCTTCCGTCAATCTTGCAGCATTATATCTATGTGGGGTTCCAGTTGCTGCCATACTGGGCTATTGGTTGCAGTTGAAAGCAAGAGGCCTTTGGATTGGCATACAAGCCGGTGCCATTTTGCAAACAGTTCTGCTGTCTCTTGTGACAAGTTGTACGAACTGGGAAAAACAGGTTTGATATCCGAACTTAATCTATCTTGAAGCCTTATCGGTGCCTTTCTCTATTGAGATGTTTTTAATGTCTGGGTCGTCTTATTGCTGCAGGCAAGGCAGGCAAGGGAAAGGGTATTTGAGGAAAGATCTGCAGAAGAAAACACTTTAGCTTTAGCGTGAAGGAACAGAGGCGACGAACAAGTTTAGTGTCTAGCAGTTTTAAGAGACAACAATTAGATTAGCAGCTTATGCAACTTTGTTCCCAGTCTTTGTGGCACCAAAGCTTCTGTATTGAAGATGAGATTTGATGTCCATCATGGATTAATTTGATGACGAGACAATGATAAAGAGCAAGCAGTTTTGATTTATCATGACGTGATATGCTTATTATTAGTGTGCTGGTGTCATGGTACTTGAAGCTGCAGGGACTTTTGGTGGCATGAAACAGTTGCTGGGAGGCGTGCATGATCAAATGTAAATTTTAGCATGGTCAAAAATCCGCTGCAGTGCCGGCATGGCTGGATCAAATTGCAGCTATAGCTGTCCACCTCCACAGAAGCAGCTATAATAGCGTCTGAAGAGCTCGAACCACTCATTGAAAATCTGAAGTATTTATTTGTTTTTGTATTTTAAAAATGTATTTCAAAAAAATTATTTTTTTTATTTTAAATTAATATTATTTTGATATTTTTAGAATATTTTGATATATTAATATAAAAAATAATTTTTAAAAAATAAAAAAATATTATTTTAATATATTTTTAAATAAAAAACCCTTTAAAAAATAACTACAGCTACCTTATCAAAACAACCCTCAGTGGTATTTCAAATTCCCCTGCCTCCAATGCTGACGCTTTCCAAGCAGCCTAATTTATTGCAACAAAAATCAGCATTAATCTTATTAGTAGTTATAATGTTTGATGATTTTTGTAAGATAAGTCAATTATTTTTAAAAATATATTTTATTTATAAATATATTAAAATATTTTTTTATTTTTTTAAAATTAGTATATTGATTAAAAAATATAAAAAATAATTCAAGATAAAATATTTTAAAAATTTTCCACAAAAACATATGCACTCTAAATAGATCAATTATATTATTAGCTATATGTCAAAGATAATAAAATTTAATAGATATTACTTTAAAAAGGGCGTAAAAAAATATTTTATTTATTGCCTCTCCTTTCTCTCTTTTCTTCTAGTGAATCTCTCTCTGTATTGAACAAGTATCAGTAGATACAGTTTGAGAAGGGGGAAAAAACATGGGAAGTTATTGGGGTCAAGCAAACGACACCGTTGAGTAGAGTTATAGATAAATCGGACAGACGAGCTGCAGTTTAAACCCCAAAAACCACAAGATTGATTGATTGAGAGACAGAAGAGAGAGAGAGACAGAGAGAGAGATGGGAAAAGCGGAGAGAGAGCGTCTGAATCAAAGTCTGAGCCGGCACCTTAACACCATCCACGAGACCCTTCAGGTTTTCTTCCGCCAGTTCAGATTTTAATTGAAGTTTTTTTTTTATAGTATGCTAATTTTGTTTCTTTATGAATAATAAATAGCTGTTGGATCAAACACCAGCTTCGTCGCTTGATAAGCTGAGCTGGGATGATGTTGTTAAAACGGGTAATGAAGTCACCAAGCAAGCTACTATCGGTACCACTCTTTAACACCTTCCATCTCTCTCTCTCTTCTTTAATGTATTTTCTTTTAAATTTTAAATTTTTAGATGGCGTGAATTTTTTTCACAGTACTACATTTGCTTATTGAAAGTATCTCAATTATTGTCTTGTCATATTTTAGCATTGCTTCTTTGTTGGGTGTTCTTAGATGTTTGGCGGCATCATTAGGATTTGAATTTAGTTTGTTCTAGTTTGATCATAGGAAAAGGAGCAAGTGGGTGAAATTAGAAACTGGATGATACAGGGAAATACAGAAAATTTCTTCTTTTTTTCTTTTGGATTGCCTGATAACCAGAGGAGGAGAAAATTGGTTCTTTTTATTGAGTTTGCTGTTATTAAGTTATCTGGCTGTAAGTTGTTTTGAATATTCATTTGAAAGGTTGATTTCTGGTCTATTTTTAGATGTTATGGTTGGGTTCCTGTGCATCTGCCATCACATCTTCTTGTTGTTTTTACAACATTACATAGTTTGGTTGTTATATGTCGTGATGAGAATGATAGCCATACCAAGGCTGTTTCTTGCTGACGTCTTAAACTCATGATGAGAAAATTGCCCATACAAAACTGTCCCCGTAGTCAGGGGCGGAGCTAGAATTTAAGAAGTGAGGGTGTCAATCTGAAAAGATTAAAGTAGATTTTAAACTTAAATTAGGGATGATACACAATTTACAGGGGTGCAAAATATATGTTTTATAGAAACTAAGTCTTAATTTAAATGGTATAATTAAAAGATTTTCAAAATATTAGCACTAAAAATAAAATAAAATGACAAACACAACATACCCAAACAAACTAGAAGAAAAATGGGAGGGGGGGGGCACCCTTATTGATACTAGTTTCCCCCTGTTCATAATTCTGATTTGTCATCTGTCCCATGTCACCTGAATGACATTTTGGACCTGTTTCCATTTCAGAAGAGCCAGCTTCTATCCTTTATCTTTTCCTACATGGCATTATGGTTCAGATTCGTGTATGTGATGGTGGTTCTATTATGGTGCAGTTGGAATGCTTTGGACTGGGGAAACACCAGAAGCTAAAGCAGTTGAAGAAAACATGGTAACATACTTCAATACACTGCAGGGTCTGCTTCTGCTTTCTCATGGAAGTATGGTTGGTGCGGGACCTACTCTTTCATCTGCTATCCATGCATCCATTAAGCAAGTTGTTGACTGCAGTTTTAAGTTGATGATGGAAACTGTCTCCTCATATGGTAACATCTCTTTCTGTTTCACACAAACAAATGCACTCAACGCACCTGTGCTCTAAACAAACACATTATGCAAAAGAATGCATGTGTGATCCAAGCAGTGGTGTTCTTTTTTGAGAGATCAGTGCATCTATTTTATCTCAGCAATGTCCTTGCAACACATGACTTGCTATTTAAGCTATGGAAACACAGTGTGTTGATTATACAATATTACAACGAGCGTAGATATTGTGATTATACACTATCACTAAGTGTTTATGACCCAAAATTTTATTCCAGTAATGGAATTAAAGAAACAAGTCAAACAATTTTGGGATGATTGACACAAAAACAGGAGTTCGAAGGAGAAATTGCAGGAGTTCTCTAGAATCATTATCGAAACTGGAGTTGGCTTTCAACATGTTTAATCTTTTCTAATGAGACTTTCAATATATTTAATCTTTTCTAATGAGACAAACTGTGATTGATCACTTGATGTCCCATGTTATCTTAGGAATTAAACTTGACAATAAAATATGCAAGTTCCCACCATGATGCATCAACATGATTGTGTGGTGATTCGTCGTGCCTTTTAAACAGATGGATTTTGATGCTCTTTATTTCTTCCTTATAAAATGAACACTGGCAGGATTTCGAAATAAGGACTTCAAACTTGTAGTACCACAATTAGTTGGTGCGGTATGGGAAGCATGTGATGCTCTTAAGAAGACTCCGGCTTCAAATATCACAGCAATTGGGCGAGCAATGACAAAGGTTGCAGTTTCAGTGAAGGATGTTCTTCGGGAGATGAAGGAGCTCAAACCAGGTCCCTCCAATCAAACAGAAGCAGCTTCTCATGATGATTCTAGAATCAATGACAATGATAGCCTGAGTGATGATCTAGGCAATGACTTGTCACCTGAAGAGATGAAAGTTGCTCAATCAGCTATTGGGGTTATAACTGAGACAGTTGTAGTCCTAAAAGAACTCATCCGCACTATTACTGGTTTGCTTAAACAGGAAAAGCCTAAAGACAGTGGCAATTTCGTGGACACTCTGGAGAAGTTATTGAAGCTGTGCCAAGAAATCGGAGTGCAGATTGATGAGCTTGGAGCCTCTCTTTATCCCCCGCAAGAATTTCCAGCTTTGAAGGCAGCTTTGGAGAAAATATCTAGTATTATTGATGAAGTGCTGTCGGGGGTGGAAAGCCTGACAAGCCCTTCGGACGCTATTTTCCAGGCATGCAATGATTTGAAAAGCTCAATGAAACGAATGGAAGTGACGCTGGATTGCTGTAGCACAAGCGAAATAGAATCCATAATGCAGAATGTTTCTCTAGGCTAAGCTGGTAGAGGGATGGGGGGGACTCGCACAGAGTTTGTTTCTGAGCTAGACTTGACCAAAAACATGTTTTCTAGTATCTTTCAGTACGTAATTCTATCTGATTCGCATTCGATTAAAACATTTACAAATGGGAAAAAAAGGATTGCTTATCGATCAAGGTTTGCTCTGAATTACTACCCTGGTAGCTTAACTTGAAACGCAGCATTTGAGAGAGGCAAGGGGTCAGCACATTCCTGGATAATAACCGAAGAATACGAGACCGTTGTCCGCTCATGGGTAAAACGGCCAGAGTACGCAAGTGGGAAAGGGAAATCGGACATGAGATGTAGGGGAATATATATGAATCTGTGACCATCCTTAAATTGAGTCGTCGTTTAAACTTGTGGGGTTGTAATTTCACAGACTAGGCTTCGACTGCATATCAGACATCCTAAGATCCAATCTTTACGAGTCCTGTGCCGTGGAAATTCTGCATATCGAATCTCAGGGTCAATAAAAAGTCTTCTGTAGTGGACGCAGGCCTTATCCAAACATTACAGCAATATTGTTGGTCTGGGTAGAGCTCATTTCAGTATATGCTATGCACATGGTTTTCTTCAAGAAAATAAAAAATCATAATTCAAGAGTACAAATGCTACAAGATGACTTTTTTTATGGCGTCATCATTTCAACTCAACAATTATTCACTAATCACTAACAGCTATCACCCCAAATGATTTCTTTTAATAGGTCTTCAAGTAGGTTGATTATCCATGTAAGTTGGTAGGATTCATAGCTGTATAAGCAGCCATGATCCTACGGGTGCATGCGACATTTTTCTCTCTAAAGTGCATGGATTTGGTCAATACTCTCTCATTTCTCAAACAAAGAATTAGAAAAAATAAATTTCTATATAAAAAATTAAGTGAAAAACAATAAGATCAAATAGATATAACATGTGAGATTTGGGGATTGAAGTGAACTTTCTGTGAGAATTTCAAACCATCGCTTGCTTGTGGTGCTTTTTAATTTTGATTCCTGTCTTTCAATCTTATTATCGGCTAATAAATTTGATTTAATTTCCTTTTAATTTGGTCTAAAAAAGATGCAATCATGTAATAATAATTTCTGGGACCAAGATAAAAAATTGAAAAATTTCAAATAGTAAATCCATATTAAAATGCCAGAGAATAAACAATATATATCTACTGTAAAAACATTACACTGTTTAGCGTTTTTATAATAATAGGTATGATGCTTGGGGAAAAAAAATGCTACCATCAAACTCTTAACAAAAACCAACTAGAATCAAGGGTATTAAAAAAAACAACCTATCTATAATATTATATTATTTAACTTGACCAAGCCCATTAAAATCATATAATATGAATATTATAAATAATAATGCATTAAAAATTTAAAAATAGATGTCATAGGTCAGATGATGGTTTAAGAATTTTGAAACCCTCTGGACTAAACTCAACTAGTCTTTATATTTGATAGTTTATGGATTTAATATTTATTTTTATTTAATTTAAAAATATTTTGACTTTAAATTTTTTGTAAGTGGGCTTCTTATTAAATTTTTTTAATGTAACAAAAAAAAGAAGGTCTCCAGTGGTGCCATGTATACTTAACAGTATAATGCAATGACATCAAAAATCCATAATATAGACCTATCTTTAAATATAGACCTATAAAAAAGAGCAACATAAGCTAACACATGTGTACATTTATAATAGAAAATAAAATTGCAAAAACTTGAGAGGAGGACAAGCTTCTATTTACTGAACTGAAAAACGATGCTCTAAACAATTTTTGCAAAAAAATAAACAAAATCAAAACCAAAACATAAAAAAAATTTGAAGTTCAATTTTCACAAATGTGATCTCTTACATGGAACAGCCCAGCCCACCAGAGCAAGGGCCCACCCAAAACCCAGGGAGTTATCCGTAATTACACCACACTCTCCCTTATATATACACGGACCTTTACGGACCTTTCCTTGCCCTAAGACTTAAGCTCTCAAGCTTTCCCGCCATTTCCATCAGCTTACTGTACCTTTTTTCTCAATTTGCTACAAAATAAATCCCAAAATGGGAATCGAAAATCTAGCCGAGAAAGCACAAATTCTGATAAGGAGCAGACTCTGTAACCCTAATTTCATCTTCAAGCCTCTCTCTGATTCCCCTGACAGCAACTACAGGTGCGTTTGATTGTCTTGGCTTTTAGGAATTCCCAATAATTTTTGTTAAAATAATGTGGCATAAATTTCCAGCAAGTTGAAGTTTATAATATCGAGTTCAATCATGGAGGCTTGCAACAATTCTATTCTGCTTCTTGGACCCCGTGGCTCTGGCAAAGTCGCGGTATGCATTACCATTTTCTTTTCCTTTTTTTTATTGTTATAGATTTGCTATCGAGAACATAGTGTTAAAAAATGATTTAATCAGGTATTGGAGCTTGTCCTCAGCGACTTGCTGGAGGAATATCCCGACACAATCACCGTCGTATGCATTTATAACTGAATTTGTTTATTTTGTTCTTTATTCTCTTCAATTATCTCTCTCTTTTTTTCTTTTTTCTTTTAGATTCGCAATGACCTTTTTGTGATGCAGATCAGATTGAATGGGTTATTGCATAGTGAGGACAACTGTGCCTTCAAGGTCATATATCCCTTTTCTCTCCTACATCTTAACACCGTTCAGATCTTGCAATATGATGGTGTCATGATGTATTTATTTGATTGCGATGATAATAAGAAAAAATGCATTGTTGATATATAATACATTGATTAGGTATTGTTGTGGACATTGAAGTAGCCATTTTTTTATAATGATTGGTAATTTTGCAAGCAAATTAATTAAAATATGTAAATACTTAGAACATGGATTTTCTGGAGATTAGGTGGGGCTGTAGGATATGCTAATTCTAAAATATGTAAATATTAATATGTTTGTAATGGTTATTGATCATTCAGGAAATTGCCAGACAACTATGCATGGAGCATCATTTGTTGTTCTCAAAAATGGTAATACAAAAATCTGTTTTTGTTGAGAATAGTGACTTATGATGAAAGGACTCGGGTTTCCTGATCTTGGGATGATTGTACAGGCTTCTTTTGACGATAACTCCCAGTTTATGATAGCCATGTTAAGGTGAGTTTTAATATTTTGTTTTCACAGGCCATTTAAGGCAATCGGACTATCTCAAACTTGGACTAAATGCGTTGTCTCTTGCTGCCAGGGAGTGTGGATTGGCACATAAAACAGTTATTTTTTCACTTGATGAGTTTGACCTATTTGCCCAGGTATCCTTTATCTTTTCTAGTCTCTCAAGTTGACCTCTCAAGTTTAATGTGGCTAAGTATTATAGTTTTATGATAGTCCATTCAGGAAATTGTTTTCTTGGAAATTTTTAATAGGGACTGTATGGGATAAGGATTTTTTTCTTACACAAAAGATAGCAAGCTTTCTTCAGTTGAAATCTCAAATTAATATATATATATATATATATATATATATATATTTTGATTTTCCTCTTTTCAGGGGAAACAACGACTACTTTATAGCTTGTTGGATGCGATGCAATCCGTAACATCTCAGGCTGTTGTTGTTGGTGTTAGTTGCCGACTGGTATGTTAAATTATTTTTCCTTACACTGTTTGCTTCCTCTCTTCTTTTCCTAGTATATAGCATTAGCAAAGAGATGCTTGTCATAATTATTTTTGAGATCTTATGTGTGAAAAATTATAATTCTGTTGGAGAAAGCAGAAGCTCTTCTCCCTGTAGTAATCTTTAAACGTAGCACTTAACCAATTGGCAGTAAAATAGGCAGAAAAACATAGATGAGTGGAAAATTAATGTCAATTCCAATCGTAGAACATTGATTATGCATGATCATGTTAGTTTTAACTTGTTAAGAGCCTTAAAAGTCAAGCTGTATGTGCAGGATGCGGATCAGCTTTTGGAAAAAAGAGTGAGATCTCGGTTTTCTCATAGGAAGTTACTGTTTCTTCCTCCATCTAAGGAAGATGTACAAAGGTACTTTCCCATTGCATGAGTTAGAAGTGCCATGATAAAATCCCAGTTTATTACTTTCTGGTTATGCAGATTGCTGGAGCACATCCTATCTTTGCCAATGGACTCAAGTCTTGCCCATGACTACGCTGCTGAGTTCAATGAAAAGCTTCAAGTATATGTTATCTGATGCATACTTTTTATTAGATAGTAGTATCATGGTCCTTTCAGATATGTAAAGTCATATTCAAACATGTACCGTCTTGATGTTTGACAGAGTATTTTAGCAGATGAGAGATTCAAAGAAATCATCAGCAATTATCTAAACTCTTATTCTACCACCAATCATTTATTGAGATTTCTGTAAGTTTAGTTCTTGCACCTGGAAAAATTGAATGTTGTGAATTAATAGTTTTTGAGGTTATAATACTTACCCTTTTCAACTTACCATTTGATGCTAGATTTATTGCCATCTCAAATATGGAATTGAAATCGGGGTTCTTGTCACTTGAGAACTTCAAAGCTGCACTTTCGAGCATCCAAAGGCAACCAAAGCAGGAATGCATAAAAGGTCTGCCAATTTGAAATTTCTTTGGTACTTATTTCTTGCTCAGATGTACCTTATCTGGTGGCTTATGAATGGATAATTTCATAATTATTAGATGCTCTTGGAACTCATCTGCTATCTCCTATCTTGTCTCTTGGTTGCTGACATTACCCAAAATCATCCCCACATATTATATCCTGCAATGCATCACGTGTGATATGCATCAATTCCTTTTATGAGATACTTATCCACTTTTAGATTTTGGAATTTATTCAAGTTTACTTAAGGTGCACATCAGGTAGCACTGAATAAAAAAGTGCAGAGAACCGTGAACAATACTGCTGCATGAATTTTTGAAAAAAATACTTTCACATGAAAGCATGGGAAGTATAATTTTATGTCTTGTTGATGCAAGCACTGGTTTTTTTAATTTTTTTTCTTTAGGTGCAGAGTTTGATACCATAACATTTTTTGGCAGATTGCTCCATCTTGGAACTCTACATCCTTGTATGCATGAAAAGGTTGGAAATTAGAGACCACAATTCTTACAACTTCAGTTCAGTAATGAAAGGTCAGCTTGACACATTTCTTGCATTTTGTTACACCGTATTATCATTTTAATGTACTAAAAGGGTTTTCATATTTGGCAGAGTACAAAAGCATACATGATTCGTTCCCAACATCTGATTATTATGCGCAAAATGTTTGCTTACGGGTCTGTATAAATCTCTGTGAAACTTCTGTTACGGTGTTCAACCACATCTGCTCCATCACATTTTGACAATGTTTCACCCTAACTTCTGCAGGCATTTGAGCACCTCCTTCAACGTGAGTTAATTTGTTTCACAGACAACAGAGGTCACAGCCAATCTATTGAATTCCGTCAAGTGAAGCTTGTAGTCTCGTATGCTGAACTACAAGAGGGGCTGAAATCGTATCGATCCTGTCCTGTAAGTTACTCCCAGAATACTACCTGTTTCTGAGAACTGCATATGTCATGTCATAATTTTTCTTGTGGTTTAGGTAAAGCAATGTATTTGTTTAAAAATTGAACCAGTCAACCCTGTTATAGATTTATGTAATTATTTGGAGCTTGCTGGGGTTTCCTAGCATCCATTTTTACTCTTGCCATGAAATCATTGATTTCTATCACTTTCCTCCCTTTTGTTACTGCAATGATTGATGAGTGTGTTATTTTGATTTTCTGGCAGGCCATTCTTCTAAAATTAATTGATCGCTGAAGGCAGAGCAGCTGTGGAGAGACAATGTTGATGGCTGATTAGCTCCCACAAGGAATTCTCATCTGCTGTTTTCTTTCAAGGCAATTGCACCAATGTGCAGAAACTAAGAAATTCATTGCTAATTCTGCTGCTGATAATGTTAGCTTAGATATTTGTTATTTATCCCCTGATACTTCGCTCATTGTATTGACTGCTAACTGCCATGTAGCTTTTTCTTGATGATCAGGAATTCCTTAATTCCAGAATTTTAAGAAGGTCAAGCTCCAAATTTCTTCTCAAGCTGTATCTGTTTGATTTCAAGATTATCACAGCTGCTGGAAATCTGGGAGAAAAGAAAGAATGATGTACTTTTTAATGCTAGACTACTTGACATTATGACTGCTGCAAAGCTTCAATGGGAATGAGGTTGATGTTGGTGCATAATACTGCAAATATATAAACGTCCAGAGATCGAAGAGTCGCAATTGTTGTGCAAGACTTTTTCCATTTTCACACCAAAATCAGCTATGTGATTTTGTTTTGTTTAACTATCCTATTCTTTACCCTTTGATGTGATCATCCTATACTAGGTTGAGATGTCATGGGATTTGTCTCTTTCTTTGTTCTCCCTATTCTCGCCCTTCTACATTGATCTCCTAGATGATGGAAAGTGAAAACAAAGCAAGAAGAGTCTGGAGATAATTTGTAAATGACTTTCGCTCTCGTCCTCATCCTTCTATTCGTTTCATACCCGATGGACAAATAAAAAGAGTCTCTCTGGGTGGCATGCGCATGCACACATCTGGAACAGCAGGACGAGTTCTAGCAGACCTGACTGGACGCGGACGGATGCGTTGGCTTATTCTAGTATTTCATTTGTTCGCAAGCATTTTGAAAAGGAGGTGGAAAGAGTACCGCTGCAGGTACCATCTTCCCCTAAGCATATCATCAAGGAAATAACGACTTTTTTTTAACCGAAATGAGACTATAGTATCCAAGCTACCCTTTAACTATCAAATCAAACCCAATGTTAACTCAATTCTCATGACGAGGCAAAAAATTGTTTGGTTTTCGGGAAAAAAAGAGTTATAGAGTGATATTCTCCGCACTTCCTATCCTCAAAACAAGGAAAAGAAACTAAATGGAGAATATCCTCTGATTTCTATCCTCCGAATACAAGATCGCGTGCTAACACTTGTACTTCCTAGCTTGCAGGCTCGTGGAATACAAAGCCAGTGGTGATTGTTAAGATAAAAAGAGCCTTTCATAACGAGAAATTCTGAGTAGAAAAGGAGACTTCTCTTCTACATCATAGTCGAAGGTTCTAATTATTTGTTTTCTACGTATTCACTGAGGAAGAGGAAGAAATGGAATTTGTATGTCTCTTCCGACCGTATCCTTTTTCCTGCTCGAAACTTGAACAAACTACGAGACCCAACTTCTAGGGACAGTGTTACTCCCGAAATGCACAGAAATTAGGCAAAAAAATTTACAACACTGGCATAAAATTATAAAATAACCAATGCCAAACTACCCTCTTTTGTCTGCTTCACGGGTCGATCACTACTAAAAATACCCCAGATCAAATTTCTTTCAGCAGAGACAAAGTTATCTTTGACATATTCACTAGTTCTGTAACAAGGCTCCATATATTCATCCTAAAAGGTTGAAAAATTTCCCTAGACAACTCCTCTACATTGATTCTATAAATACATTTCAATACCCATTTCATCCCAAACTTTCCACGTTTACATAGGGAAAAAAAACAAATGGCTTCTTTCTCCTATGCAATCCCCTTGCCTATCAGGTGCTCAACAGGCGGTAACAACCAAGATCCTAATAAGCAAAGTCTGAACAAAATCAAAATAACTGGATCTCCAACGAGGTCCCTTAAGGTTGATATACTTCGTCAAACTGCTGGGGTGGCAAAAAACCTTTGTTGCTTCTGTCCAAATGACCATATCTCCAAAGAGTAGATACGTCAAAACATACCGACAAAGAAGCAGCTTGTTGATTATCATCGGCAAGGCCTCATCGTCGAAGAAGGTGTCGGGTACAGACAGACTGTTGTTATTAGATCTTATGAAGTTGGTACTTATAAAACTGCTAGGCTCGAGAGCATCCTTAATCTTCTCCGGGTAATAATAAACTCAACTTGCCACACGTTAATTTATCCATCTCATGCATAAATTCAGCGATGCCTAGGCGCGTCGCTTATCTATAGCCAGGGAATTCGTATGTAATGTCAATAGTATTCTTAGAATTGTTCCCAAGTAGTAGGAAACAGCATTGAATCATCTATGGGTCGGGACTTCTCAGCAATGGATTCGGTGCCACGCATGAAATGATGAAGAACGATCCCATATGGGTTGTATCAAGAATGCAAGTCCAAGTGGATCGATACCCAATCTGGTAGTTCCTTTCACCAGTAACCACACAGTGAACATTAGGAATACCTGTTTAGAGAAACTTATAGATTAACAATAAATGGAAAATCTCTGTATGCTAAAATTCCCCTTTCCCGATGATTAACAAGGGTTTTCATGGTTTCCTGTTCATCAAATTAGCAGTTTGTATAGCATGGCTCAGGCCTAACAGGGTATACTCACAACAACAGAAAAACTGTGCATAGTTTTCTCCCATAGGCATTTATCCTGTACCCACGAAAAGTAGAGATTTTTTGGTTTTTTTCTTATTCTTAAAAAAAGAAGGCCCATTCCCCGCTTCCCATACGGTCATGAAAACTGCTTGAGACATTTCCAGCTACTTCGATCATTTAAGGTTTAGAGTTCTTTAATTAAACAAGTTACCGAGGACGGAAACTTCCTACTTATGTTTCTGTTCCTTTCTGAAATAAGCTACAGGTTTTTCACCACTAAAACTGACTTAAAACTTCACTATATGGGATGTTGACTATGAATCTCTTTTTAATACAGAAGCTACAAGCGACTAGTCATGACTAATGAATAGATGAACAAGTCTTTCAGGAGAGAGATTATGGAAATCGGCACATGGGCAGGAGCACTAGGGAAGAATGGAATGCGGCGAGACTGACTCATTCGAAGCCAAGTAACAGGTCACGTCTTTGCACGAGCAACAAGGTTGATTTCATAACTCAAATCATAATTTTTCTGTATCATCCTCTAATTTGATCATCCTGTACTGACGACTTCAACTTGAAACAGCACTTGGGTGATGATGAACCAAAAGACAAGGCGCGTCTCAAAGATGCTAGAGGAGGTCATGGCTGAGATTTCACCTTGGTTTATAGAGAAACAAGCTATCCAAGATGTCCCAGATAAAATCTCCAAGTTGGACAGCAAAGCAAAATATGTGAACTCAAACCTGAAGGTGAACTTCACAAAACCAAACATCGAACGCAAATGCTACAACTAAAGTACCATACACATAAACTGACAACTGCCCTGGTTTCTAATTTCCCTAGAGGAGTGATTTGAACATGAACCAGCATGTCAACAACGTGAAGTACGTAAGATGGATGTTGGAGGCAAAACATTAAACACTACCATCTATCTGATGAAGTAATATCGAAAACGCTTCTTGAAATATTTATTCTTCCTCTAACACTTTCATCTACAGACCATCCCTGACCAGTTTTTGGAGTCCCATCAACTTTCCAGTATCATGTTAGAGTACAGAAAGGAATGTGGGGGTTCAAATATAGTTCAATCGCTTTGCGAACCTGACAAGGACGGCATCCGTAATAGTGGTTTGAACAAAATAAATGACATAAGTCCTCTCGATAGGTTCTCTTTGGCCTCCGAAATCATGGAAGGCAATGGATTACTAGGATCCTTGGATAATGTCCCTCTAAGATATACCCATCTCCTTCAAACCCGAGGGTACTAAAAATGAAGAGATTGTTAAGAGGAAAAGACCATGTGGAAGAAAAAGCAATCTAATATTGGGGTGCCTAGTATGCCATTTTCCATTTGATAGGAAGCATTTCCCGAGGGATTTTGCAAGCTGATCCTTGTTTAACATTGTTAGGTGAGAGAGACATCCTCAAAACAAGGCATGCCTAATAATTATCAAGTGAAATGCATATGGACATACAAAAAAAGAAAAAGAAAAAAGAGCTCCCAAATACCCAATCTTTTGACATTCTGATCTTGTTTTTAAACAAGAGCTGAATGAAGATCTCAATAAAGATGCCAATTGCATGAAGTGAGGCTCTGGGAAGTTAGCAAGAAGGCAACAAAAATCAAGGATTGTTTTAATTGGAATAACCTGTGTACATGGCTATGACTATCAAAGATACCTTTAAAATACCTTTAGGTTGTGTCGAAAGACGAATCCAAAGTTCCCATCTCTGCCTGTATAATGCAAGATATTGTTATCAAGTAAAGAGAGTGATGTGATTATTAAAGATTTAAAAACACCAAGAGAGAGAGAGAGAGAGAGAGAGTTGTGTATCCTTCCCCTCGTGATGGAGAAAATAGAAGCCTTCAAGTACTTGTTTTCAAAGAAGATTGGCATTTTATGTCAAGGGCTTACTGATTGCAAAAACCAACATTGAGAATGACTGAAGTGATCGAGGGGCAAGAGAAAGAGCTCTTTTCTATTTCCAGAAACAAATATACATTTGATGCAAACAATACACTGACACGAACTCGGAAGAAGGAGACCTACATGTTGTAAATGAACAGGAAAAATTGTTCCATCTTCAATTGATTAAGCTCCCATTATTTGCATCATAGGCTTCATTACAGTCAACAGGTGTGAACATAAATCGTAAGGAAACTGACTCATTGCCAGCCCACCTGTGGCAAACGAACTACACAACAACAAACCACAATAATCCCTTAAACCACAGAAACAGCGAAATATCTCCTAATACTTCAGTTGAATCACAGTTCAAAGTGAATGCATGCTATAGATCCGATGCAAAATACATCGTTTACTTTAAACATTCTGATCAAATGCCCCCATTGGCATCAACCATTGCATTGCATAATGAAAATTGCGGAGTACATGGTGAACTTAGGTGTTAAAAATTTGCTTAAATCTCAGATAAGCAGGAAAAGTTTTGCCAATTTGGTATTTACTGCAATTAGAAACTCATGAGCCTACCATTATAAGCATTTTCCAACTACCTATCATAAAATAATCGAATATTCTACTGAGAACTGAGATCCACTAACCTAAGACAATAAGCATTTACAATTCCATGAAGTGATAGGGTATTCACAAGATGGATATACCAATAAGAACATGAAGGAATAAAAGAATAGGGTAACATGCTAGCGAAATCATCGTCTCTTCCTTCCCAAACTTTTCCATGACCACATAATCAGAAATATTACGAGGCCAACTCCAACAGATGTCCAGAAGATGACCAACCACACAGGCATGGGTTTAGGATAAAGACCTGGCCGAAATAAAAAACAATAAGTAATTGCAGCAGGACCAAGCTTAAAAGAAAATCAATTCATTTTGGATGTTTCACCAATACTGCATAATTTAGCTAAGTGGAAACATAGAGATAACAAGATATGCATAGAGAACATACCATGTCCAAACTTGATGCAAATGAGAAGTTCCACGATGCAAATAGCAAGGGAAAGCCAGCAAAAAGCCCCAACCTTTTTCGCGGGTTTTCTGATGAATTGACATAAATTCAACAAGGACAAGCATAAAAGTAATTTAGCCATCGACAACCCTCCATAGAACCAGCAGAACAACATTGGGTGGGGGGAAGAGAGTACCGGTCTTGGAGATATGAATTGTATTCACGTGTTGTAGGTATCGCAATTAGCCACCACAAGATCAACCTGTACACTATCATCGGGTTTCGAGCAGGAACCCAAAGACAAAACTTCAAAAAGAATGTGTTAAGCTCTACCATCAGGAAGACAATACAGAGACTAAGAACTTGGATAAATCGCCATGGACCAAGCAAGGGATGCCATTCATCTTTGTCCCATTGTGCTGGTGTAAATTGTCCCAATGTTCGTTTGACCTGATAAACAAGTAATCACGGTTGCATGGTTACAAAATATCTTCAAAGCATGTAATTATTTGAACTCAGATCAAGCAGACGTCACAAGAAGAAATAAGGAAGCAAAGAGCGTTAGTGAGAAACAGTGAGGATGGCCAAATTGCGAGGGTGTTTGAAATTCTGGTTTGTATAGGGAAATAAAAATGTCAAAAACAGACACAATTGAACTTGGTTGTTAAGTCAATAGTTCACTAATAAAATAAAATAAAAGGTGACAACAAATCTTCTCCAGACAGATTAAGGATGATACAGTCACGTAAAAGAGTTTTTTCTTCCAGTGCAAGGATACAAATGTTTCTCATAATAATTTTCATTGATCTACTTTTCTATCCTCAAAAGGATGGCAATTTTGGCCTACCATGAGTAGCATTTCCAATGTTGTCTCTAAAACATTCCATGGCACCAGCATATATAAACATTGTGAGGTAGTTTCAATGACGGATAAATTGTTCTTAACCCAAATAGCATGCCTGATATTGCCATAGTGCTACTACCTAGCAAGTAGAAGTGTGCTTATAGATGACACTGAACCAGAAAAAGGGACAACAGAATAAGGAAATTTCAAAACATACCTTGCCTATAATATTAGGTTGGCGACTTATACCAACCCACTCGTATGTTTTTCCATCAAAATACCTGACTGTATGCATTCCGGCCCAAATGCCTACAAGACAACCCAAAAAATCCACAATAAGCTGCAATGAAATAATTAGAGTCAACCTTGATATTAGTTTTAATTTGAAAGGCAGAAAATATCACCACTACTCCATCAATATTCTGAATGTATTCTAAATCAATTATATGGTCCTTCAGTTACACAAATGGAAGCAACCGCCATACAATCATGTTTCATAGGAGATGAGCGAGTTGATGCCTAACCTTATAGAGCATATATCAAGCTACTTCAATATATCCTCAACTAAAGTTATTAGAAATTTCAACCAAGCCATTCAATCAAGAAGTATTTTGCAGATAAAATCGAGTTTTTTAGTCATTTATATTAACTGGTGAAGTTAGAACTGCATCATTGAACTGCTCAACGACCTAGCTTAGTCGGGCTCCATGTGCACCTGACTGATCGTATCTAAAATTTTACTGAATAGATTGTGCTATCAACATACCATGATTAACAACAATCCCTGAAGAAAAAAATTAATAATTAAATAGCCTGACACAGTGCTCCAGTTATGAAGAGTGGATGTGGATTTGACATGTTATGACAGGTGTCAGGTCAAGGTTGATGGTTTCCAACCCGTGCATCTAAATAGTCATATACTGCATAAGGACATGCATTCCAAGAAAAGGACTTCAACCCCACCTGACCTCTTGTCAATTCCCAACCAGTGAGATATTTAAACGAAGGTTAAATATTTTGCAAAGACAAATTTGGATCACCACCAAGCAAACTACCATTCCATTTGACAGATATTAATGTTTTTTCTTTTGGTTCATTCAGGGGCCAACTAACCTTAGGCTAAACAATGGAGGCGTAACCCTTCTCAAATCCTTAGATTCCCATATCACCCCTCCCAAGATTTGGATGCGTGACTTCCAAGTGGAAGTCCAAATTTTAGTCACTTCAGTAATCTAGAATTCCTCTCCAATCAAAACAAACCTCATCAAAACTTCTTCAAACACCTGAAACCTCCTATCACCGGACTTTATAGCCACAAACAATTAGCATTTCAACAAAATGACAGTTTAAAATGGTACAGCTTGACAAAGCAAATAAGAAGAAAAGGAGAAGCAGATCAAGAATTCTCACCAAACCAATTGCATATCAAAATATCGAGAACGATACTGTCCCACCAGCACTCATTGAAGTTTGGTAGCATGTGACGGAAGGTAAACTGAAAATACCAGTAATGAATTAGTGGGAAGCAGAGCAGATTGAACATATAGTTGAGGAAACATTTCAGGGACTAAGAAGCTGAAAACAACACAAGCCAAAAAAAGAAAATGTTGGTATGAGCTAGATACTAACCTCCATCAGCTCAAATCCAATTGACAATACCCACAGAAGTGGCTGATTACGGATTAAAATAGCCTTGCCCCACCATCCAAAGATATGCGCTAGAACAAATTCATCAAAAAGAGTGTCCTAGAAAGAACTAAAGAAATCAGAAATCGGTTACATCCAGATAATGTAAATACAAAGAGAGAGAGAGAGAAAGATCAAAGAGGGGGGACATGGGTTCCTAACAAAAGAGATCATACCCAAACATTCTTAAACCTGCTCGTAGGATTTTCTGGCACATAAAAGCGGCAATCAGCACCATATGATCTTTCAGGTAGTTCTGCATAAACAAGGGCAAACAATAACTGAGATAGTCAAACAAGATGTCAATATCCCATCAAACATGAGAATGAGATGTGTAAGACAACTTTCAAATGTAATGCGAGTGCAGTACAGAACGATTCATCAACAACTAATAAATTTGCTTTGGTAAGTCACGAAGCATTTACCAACTCCAAGGTCAGGGTGGAGAAACTTCATAAATTGCCGAGCATCATCACGCTTCTGCGACGAAGAAATTTAAACCTTCAATCAGTAATTATACTTTAAATCGCACAGATTATCTAATAAGTATGTAAAAAATTAGTTCATGAAGGGTGCATAAGAAATGAAGAACATCTGGTTAAATACATGCCAAAATACAAGCATGCACAAGAAGGGAAGTTAATTTCACAAAAAGAAAACCAACCTGAAAAAGCAAAAATGTTAGGGCAACAAGATAAACAACAGCCAATCCATGAACCAAGCGCCAGATTGCTGGATGTGGCCTTATTAGAATCCTGTAAGAAAACAAAAAACTGCAAGTGTTAAGAGCTCACTGTTTTGAAGTCTATCCATACAGATTATTAGAATGCCAACAGCCAAATTATATTAAAACCTAAAAGTACACGAAAAGTAACTATCTATAATTAGATATTGTTGGTCCACTAAAGCCCAACAAATAAATCAAACACTTACAAGCAGAGCTTCAAACTCTCAAATATCAAGTGACCAAAGAACCATAAGATACGTTAACAATTCAACATTCAGTAACAAGTAATAACATAAAACCAAATTTCATGATAGCTGAATCCTGCAACTTACGTCGAGGGGGCCTGTAGCAAGCAATAACCAAGAAAAACTGCAATCATTGCCCATACACCCCTGTGAGAAATAGCACACGAGGCATTTAACATAAGCTTGCATTTCATAGTATCGAAGCAAAAGTACCGAATTAACAAGCGGGCACAAACCTTTTCACAGACGTAACAACATCACCAGATGTACTGATCTCTGGACCAAGGGCTCCACTTGCCCATCTAGTCATGACATACGGAGGCAATTAGTAAAACTTGTGTATGTGAAGAACTACAGTACTGTTTGAAATACAGTAGTAATGCATGAATTAGGCTTTTCTTAATAAATGCATGGTCATCTTCTGCAAAGACAGCAACCAGTTATCGGAAAATCTCCTATATCCCATGAAAACAGAAAAACACTCATAACTGAAGCAGACGACTTTACAAAGCATCCCTCGGTGGGTAGACTAATAAGAAGCATACACACAGAGCATCGATTCATTCATTTGCGTTCACATGATGTTAGGGGAGAAAGAGACAAAACTTATAACAGAGAGAACAACAGATTTCCAATATCAACCACAGCTTAACCGAAAGAAAGCATCCTCTGACAGTCCGAAATTAAGATGTGAAAGTTGAAGTTACACGCGCCATAATATGCTGACATTTATTGCTTTAACTTTTTTCAAGAGAAAATAATATCAATCAGATTCTGGAAAGGCTCCATCATTTGACAAAAGCAATTTGATACATTACACCCAAATATAAAAGAAACCAAATTAATTTTGAGAAAACGCAGAAATCCGAAACCAAGGACAACATTCTTTAGTTAAAGTTAGAAAATCCTATGATTAAGATTATGAAGAGCATCGCCCTCTGTTTGATACAGGCCAAAGAATTTCACGTGAACATGGAAACTTGATTTGGAGTGGCTTTCCGGACCTATGAAAGGAACCGTAACAGCAAAGTGCATCATCCCTCATTCAACCAGGACTAACAATTGGATACACCAATACAGTTGCAAAACAATTTGTTATTTTGACTACTAATAGATGCAAATGCTTCACTCCATACAGACAGGGGGGTGGGGGGGGGGGGATAGAAGATCCATGATGATGGCGGATCCCACGGGCTCTTTGAGAGAAACAAAATTATTACAAAGAGAGAACAATTCAGCCACACTAGAAACACCTGGGAGGTCAAGTATCTGCAGTAAACCATCTACAATACCATGTTTTAATTTACCAAAGAATAAAGAGGTAGATTGACCAACTTAAGATACTAGTAAAATTGTAATAACCATCTGAAAGGACACTCACATTAGAAAGCAAGCACCAATAAGTAACAACGAAATAGTACGAGGCTTGTATGCCCATGCAGTCCAGGGATCTACAGCACCAACACTCGCTAATGCCAGGTCACCATTTGTTTGTTCAAGATGGTCCGTTCTCCTCGCTTTCTTTAGACCATTCAGCTCCATGATCGCCAGAGCTTAGGAGATGCAACTTGCTCGCTGAAAATCATAGATAAAGTAAGAGACAGAAAATGGTTCCATGAAGAGGGAGGGGTTTCAAATTTGCCCCTCTTTACCCATAAAAAAATAACTACTGCAAGCAATTGAAAACAAAAATAGCAAGATTGAAAACAAGTCCAATGCATGTGGCGGTAAATTATTTATTTTAGAGAGGCAAGAAAACAAGAAAAAAATATTCAAAAGATGAGCAACAACTTCCACTTCATGTCAACAGTACATGCGTGTAAGAGACTTCATAATACAGGGAGAGGCTAATATGACTTCCTTTTGTTGTGAGTTCAAACACTGATCAACAGTTGTGAACACGTCACGATTGATTTCCTCTAAACAGCTAGTTCCAAGAAGGATGCAGGAAATGTAATTGAAAAGATGATATATATTTTGTCCAGATTAGACACCGTAACTAGGACCAATACAGGAAACAATACAAATTCCTAAATGGAGTTCATGAAATGAGAAAACTAAAGACAGACAAGAAGTTTTTGCACGGCAAATCTGTTTTTCATTTTCATGGCCCCAATCCACATTGAACATGATGGTTTTTCTCTTCCAAGATTGAATTCAATTCCAATAGGACTACTACTCATGACCCACATTATTGATACAAGGAACATAAAACATTACAAAACATAAGGTACAAGAATTCAGAAACATTCCGATCAAAGTAATTAAGCATAATACCAACCACGTCATCCTGCATAAAAGCATGGCCCCACAGATTACCCTACAAGTAATTACCGTCTTTGATTGACGTTCTAAAATAAGAACGCAACCCATTTCTTGCAAGCTCTCATCTGGAAAACCAATATTCTATACACGTACTCGATTCACCAGAAGATTAAACAGAGAAGTAGGGATCTTATAGCAACGTATCCAATTCCAAAACTACATCTTATGTTGTTTGACTAAATATAAAGAAACTTTGGTCAACAAGACCCTTAAAGAAGATCCAAACTTTAAGCTGAGTTCCATGTAACTCTTTTAATCATCTATCTCTTTTCCTTTTTTTTAAGAAGCCTGATGGTTCAAGGGTAAATTTGACAGTGTAGAAGACTTGTCAAAAAACTCCAAGCCCCTGTACTATTATAGCCAGCATCAAAAATCTGCTACGGCTTAACCATATTATTGTTTGAAAATGTTGCAGATGTTGTGTTTATATTAAAATAATATTTGTTTTATTTTTTAAAATTTATTTTTAATATTAGTATATTAAAAATATTTAAAAATTAAATTAAATTAAATTAAAAAATTAAATTTTCTAAAAACATGAATGAATAGAATTTAGACTTTTACAGGATTCAAAATCCAAGGCATTAAACTTTAAGAGAATAAACCGAACTAAATCTCACATTCGAGAGAACACATTAACCTTGCACACGAGTTACAATATTAAAACCCCTTAATGATTGGAAAAAGATTACTACAAGTGGTCAAAACTAAGGCATAGAGAAACAACCTTTTTCTTTTTCTTTTTTATTACAAGGCTATTAAGCTTACAATACATGCAAATCAGGGATTAAAATAAATAAATAAATAGTACAAAGAATAAGACCCCACAGGTAATATGAGGCGGTTCGTTACCTAGCAGTCATGTAACTACCATATAAAAGGCATCTTTACTCCCTAAAATGATATACCCCATCTTTGCAAACAAACCAAAATTCATGGGGAAAAAAGACATTTTGAAATGTTTTTTTTTTTAAAAAAAAAAGAAAACGTTTTTAATGTCTTCATAAGTAACCCAGAAATGTCGACAGTTACAAGACATTGTAGAATTTACAGAAAATCAACAATGGTTAGAACAAAAACCAAAAATAAACAAATAAAACACACCTGCCACTTCCAATTGCAAAAGCAAATTCACAAGAGAAATATGATATGATTAAATACAGAACTATATCACACAGCTTAAGGCATCAAATAATTCAAAATTAAATCATTGCATGCAATCAAGAAAGCCTTGAAAAGAGAAACAAGAAACGCCCCATTTCTAAAGAACATATGCACAAACAATCACGTGCACGTATATTTATGTAAGATTCAGAAACCGAGAAGAAATGACAACAACGAATAATATTATTGTATATTGATAGAGTGAAAAATAAAAAAACAAAGGTCTTGTTTTCGGAAACGGGATTGGTATTTTTATTTAATTGAAGATTGAAATCACCAAAAAAAAAAAAGTGTAAATATTTAGTTTAAAGGAGAAAGAGGAAAATTAAACAGATGTACAGAAAGGTGGCCTGAAAAGGTTAAACGGGCTTTTCTTTTCTTTTCATTTTTTGTTGTTGTGCACTTACGTAAGAAAATAATGGCTGACAAAAAGAAAGATCCCCGGCCGTACGCCTTTGCAGGAGAATATAAACAAGATCGTGACCGTCCGATCAGATAATCGAAATCAAGAACAAAGAAAGGAGGAGGAGTAGGAGAAGCAGTGGTAATACTGGTAATTAAAAAAAAAACAGCTATATGGGTGGGTCTCTGTCTTTGTCTGGCAGGAAATAACACCTCAATCTGCGTGAGATATGGTTAACGGAAGAGAAGAGATAAAGAGGGGCATATAGTATCTCGGTGCAGGGGAGGGAAGGGGTGTTAACACAAGGGGAAAACGCTTGGCTTTTGGTATTAATAAATAAAAGAGCGAGGGAGGTGATATTGATGCCGAAGGCGATGAGAGAGACTCGATTACTAATCTGCTAGTCGTTCAAAGTTAGAGAGAGAGTACGATGGTCAAAGATAGATTTTGAGATGTTTTATTAATTTAGATAGATATGCTTTCTCTCTCTTAGATAAAAGCGACGGCCGGGCTGGGGGACTTTTTACCTAAAAGACTGTTGCAGGGGTTGTTTTTAAATTATCTTTTTATTTAAAAATGTTTTAAAATGATATTTTTATTATTATTATTTTAAATTTTATTTTTAACATCAAAATAACCCTAAAATTATATAGTTTGAATAAAAATATTTTTTGGGCAAAACATGATTAAACCGTAAACAATTATAATTTTTAATCCCTAGCACTCTTATAAAGCAGTATATCAAAACCTCAACCTTTGAAAACTAAATGCCTCCTCCCTTTGTGATTTAATTATGTTAATAATTATGTGGGTTTCATGGAGCACTGAGCCATCATTCAATTTAATATTTTTTTTATTCTCAATGCCCTTCTTTCTAAAATATAGGTTCGAACTCAGAGACTCGTTGAGAGGATGGGAGATGCTACTCATTAACGAGGTTTTTTTTTTAAAAAAAAAAAAATTAACCTTTTATTTCTATTTTTTTGTTTTTGACTTTTGATCTTGATTTATTTTTAATATTTTTTTATAAAATCACTTCTTATTATTTTTTGTTTCAAGATATATTAAAATAATATTTTTTTTATTTTTTAAAATTTATTTTTAATATCAATACATCAAAACAATTTAAAGATATAAAAAATTAAATTTTTTTTTTAAATAAACAACACTTCAAACACCACCGGGATAGAAAAAATCTCGCTACAATAGGTTAATAATAGTGTTGAACTAGCCATAGACAAGGATTAAATTATAATTTCTGAAATAAGAGAGATTGATTAATTTGTTTTGAATTCTGAAATAAATTACAAGTCGCTGTTCTCGTGGAGCAACCTCTAGGATATTCTTTACTTGCCCAAGGCATAATCCTTGTTTAGATGCCTTCTCCCGCTCTTTTATTTCGTGATGACGTTGGTATGGCTACTTTTGAAGTTGCCTTCGGAAAAAGGGATGTTTTGGACCATAATTGGTTCCAATCATTACTTTGCCAGCAACTAATACAAATCAATTCCCTCCCTCGAGCTCTTGTTTAATTTCTAACTGAATTATTTTGTGAAACATTCCCGTCTAAAAATAAATTACACTGAAATTCTCCAGAATTAATTATTTACTATAGATGAACTCCATTCTAGTTCATAATTTGACTTTAATTAATAGAGTAGATTAAATTTACATGTTTAAATAAGTATTATATTATTGAATTCAATCAATATTGTTTCTTGTATTACAAAGAGAAGAGTAATTAAAAAGGATTGGTGGATGATTAGTTTGGAAAGGCTAGTTCTAACTTGTAACATTAATCTCTTCTCCTTGGTGTGGTAAATCAAATGGGTTGACGTCCTATTTATTTTTATATCATTCAAAGAGATTGAATTCTAGAATTTAATTATTGATATTTAAAATAATTTAAAATATAAAATCCCATTAAAAAATATTAAATTGAATTCGAAGGATACATGTTACATGCTGTAAGAGAATTACATGATGGTTGTGAAAAGGGGACATGACAAGGGCTTAGAAGACGTGGAGTTGGCCTGTCATTTTTGGACAACTCCTTGCAATGTCTTGGAAGTCTGCATAGTCGTAATAGTTTGCACATAATATTCCGTGCACTTGGCACACAATTTGCCTGACATTATAACCATTTATAAGTGATTATCGTGAGTCCACTCAACATTAAATTTACAGGACTCGGGAAAGAAATTTACTGTGGGTAAAATTTCTAAACATCTCCTACAAATCTGACATTTCATATGTTATACCATTTGCATTTTTGCATAAAACTTTTTAAGAAAAAATCACAAGAACTTAATTCTATATAATTAAAAGAAATAAATACAGATGATAAGATTTTTTTAATTAGAGAAAAATAAATTTATCTCTCTATGATTAATATTCTAAATATCATTTAGTAAGAATTTCATGCAAACACATGAGATCACTTAGGCAGTTAGGAGTACTTCATTCTTGAACACACATGAGGTGACCAAGAATTCATTTAGCATGACCAAGGAGAAGCAGATTTTCACCTTAAATATTAAAAGAAAATACTTTTCAATATATTTTACGAAAACTGAGTCAAACTAAAAGCTAAAAAAGATATTTAAAGCAACTTTATTGAATAAATAAGTTATTATAATTAGAACTAATAACAAGTAAAAGTTAAAATTATTTTTTTAGCAGAGCAAGATTTTCACGTAATATTATATATTTTTAATTCATGCTGAGAAAATTTCATAACTAAATATCTTTATAATTTTTTAAAATAAAAAATAAAAAACAATCCAGTAATATTAGAGTAAATTGTATTCCCCCCCCCCCTTCATACGAAGAACTTCATGAAATGCCCGAGTTTTTTTTTTAAAAAAAAGAAAAATCTGCCAACGTTAGAGGAAATTGTACTCTTTTCCCCCCTAAGTTGATGTTTTTTTAGGAAGAAAGATACGGCTAACAGTCAGTGTAGTTGTATTATGCTGTATATGGGATTTGAGGTGATATCTGCTGCTCAAAAACCTACCGCCGAGAACAACAGGGCTTTTCAAGGGGAGAAGGGTAACGTACTGCGCTGGGAAGAAAGTTCACAATCCAAATCTATGCATAAAAAACAAAAAAGCAGCAGTGGTACTAACTTGTGATTTAAATGATATCCAAAATCGCATTGATGATGGGATCGGATTCGGTTTGACCACTGATTTGTTATTACTATAGTCCTTGCTTCCTCCGCCGTCCATTTGAAAGGGCATGTTCTGTTCAAACGAGCGTGATCCAGACAAGGTCATCATGCTAATTCCTAGGCTCTTGGCCGCATAAAAGAGATGGGGTAACGAAGTGTTAGTGTCCTCCTGACTTCTCCTTTAAAACAACTACGAAATGATTAGCATTAATATAGAAGTCAATCATGGGCGTTGACGTCGGAAAATCAATGCAATTCATGAAAATATTTAAATCCTCAACGCATCTTCAGGGAAAAAAAACCCCGACAGCGAGCACTTTGTAATGATATAATTTTGATATTTAGATGTCAAAATCACATAAAATAGATCAAGAAAATAAAATCAATGTGGTGTTTGTTCATCCTCGACACGTTTGTAAAAATACTTTCGAGCTCTGTTTGAACGTTTTGCCAAACATGAACCTAGTTTATTGAATGTAAAAATCACTAAATTGGCTCATATAACTGAAAGAAAAATAATGGATTTTTTGCTCTGTGTACATATAATTTATAATTAAATCTCTTGTATTGAAAATAAATGAAAAAATATATATATTTATGTATACAATGAGTCCGTGATCTATTAAACTAAGTTCTCACAACCTATTAATATCACTCTCAATTCTAATATGAGTGTGAGCTTATAATTCTTTCTGATTACAAAGAACTCTCTAATAATATTTTCTTAAGTATATTTCAGATTCAAATTGTGAAAGAGGCAAGCAAGGAATTTGAACAAAAAAAGGAGCTACCCTCTCATCTTATAGTCCAAAGAAAGTTCATGAAGCCTTTTTTGGTTAAAAAAGAAGAAGAAGAAGTCATGGACATTTTCTTTAGGTAAAAAACAGTCTTCGTGGTGCAAGTAGAGTGGTCTTTCACTCGATGGAGTTACATGTTGTGTTTGAATGTGAAGAAAAAGAAGGTATTTTGGTTTACCAACATCATTTAGAAAAGTATTGGACAAAATAACATGAGTCATATATATATATATAAACAATATAGTTTGGTATATATCATGATTGAAAAACGAGACTGCTAAAGAAAAATACAACAATTAAAAAAAAGTATTGAATGGGTTGACAAAGATTATAATGAGAAGAAAAAAAAAAGACCCCCAAGATACATGGAAGTTTTGATTACAATATTATTAATATCATTAAAAATAATCAAAAAAATAAATCAAACAACATCATCAATTATAATACCAGTTAGTCAAGCTCTTCATTCAAAAATAAGCAAGCAATTACAATGATATTAGATGATAGAAAAGGAACAAAAATGAAGAAAGATAAAGGTCTTGAATGCATGCCAAGACTCTGACTGTAACACCACCAATACTATAAAAATATATATACGAGATAAATCCAATTATATAAAAAAATATTATTAATAGTGATCGAAATAGGCTACATGTGACAAGTGACTCACTTATCTCTGGGTGGAGAGGTATAGTTGAACATAAAAATAAGTTGAATTAATTATGTGTTTCTTTTAATATAATTTATATTAAGTTGCTAAATTAGAAATTTTGTATATATTATTAAAGTTGAATAATAATATAGTTAAATACCCATAAATGTTCATACAATAGAGTATAAATGCAGTTAAATTATGATAAATTATATTTTTCATTGAATTATTGATAAGTTGATCAATTAATGTTTTCTTTGAATTATATTAATTTGTTATAAATTTACATTAAATCTAGTTAATTTAATATAACTGAGCATAGAAATATCAATTGATAATGTGTAATAATTCAATCTTTTGCTTTAACATTAAATTTTAGGAATGGAAAAAAAAACATGTTCTAATTCGAAACATTAAATCACGATTAGGTCAAGCATAATATAGTTTTGCCAAATGCAATCACACAAGATATGATATAAAAATATGTCTTAATCAATCTACTTCTAACCGAAGCAAAATCTAAAAAACAGTCTTTACATTGTTAGTTTACTTTTTTCCTGGCATGCAGTATTTGAAGTCTCTCGTTCCAACAATTATAATACCTTCTCAGCCTATTTCTTAAAATATATATTTAGAAGTATGATAAAAATTATTTTTTAAAATATTTTATTTTTAATATTAGCATATTAAAATAATATAAAAACATTAAAAAATTTGATTCGAAGCAAAAAGAATAAATTATAATGTTGAATCAACTTGAATATCAATTAAGATTATTTCTTAATAAATCTTAAAACACAGCATCCGATACATTTAAACTATTTTTTTTTACAAATATCGATTTTGAGATTTGAATCTTAAAAAGGTAAAAAGTAAACGAACTTTTTTATACCATCAAACCCGTCTTTTAGAGCCACACGGTAGATCTTAAACAATTGCACAACGCACGACTCCATGGTATCAGAGTGCACTGTGTCCAAAAGCAAGAAAGAAAAGGTCTGTGATGAATTATTTAGTTAAGAATTTAGGATGGGGAGGGTTAAAAGAGAGTGGTAGGGTCTCATTAATGGCTGAGGTGCCATTAATAGGAACATGTACCAGTGAGGTCAAAATGCTGTTCTACTCTCACTGCTGAGCCTGCCCCTCCGACCTGGCTGTACGAAATTAAAAACAGGGACAACTCAGAAGGGTTAGTTTGGGACAGGAGAGAATAATAGATTTATGCTAGCTGGGGAACCCTCTTTCTTTTTCTTCCACAGAATAATAAGATAATATGATTTCCTTCGCGTGTGTTTTTATTAAAAAAAAACCTCAAACTAACACTTTCAAGTCCTGTATTAAAAACATCAATGATGGAACTATTTCTAAGTTCAATACTCCTATCGTGTCTTCTTCCTGTATTAAAAACAAGCCCGGAGTTCGCTTTTTTAATAAAAAATAAACAAACCATGAGCAAAACATTTTAATTCAGGAGTTGTTCTGTATTATTATTGTCTTTGTTTTTTTATACAAAAAATAAACCTTAACAGTTGTTTCCTTTTATTTCTCTTTCAAAAAAATAGAATTTAATTGGCAAGATTTCGCAAGTTTCAGAAATTGCTATAAAAAGATTGTTTTTTTAAAAAAATAATTCGAAAAGGACAGATTTTTTTTAATGTTTAAAAAGACTAAAAAAATGAAAAATGAAAACCATAAATAATACTTAACAATCCCTTAATTAACGCATCCCACTCCATCAATTATTTTTACAAACTTTTTAGCCAACCGGTAGTATCCATTTTAAAACAAAGACATTAAATTATTTTTATTTAACAATAAGAAGTATATTTAGATCAATTTACGCACCAACCAATATTAAATTCTTTGTTTAAATAATTTCAAACACACATCTCCTATATTGACTTAACACAATCCAAGAAACTAATAAATTTTTTATAAGAGCTTCCATCGAACTTTAAATTGAAAAAAAAAAAAAAGTTAACCTGGAAGACAGGGGGCCATGGAGCCATCAAACTGCCGCTCCAAATGGTAGAGACAGCAAGACTCACGAGAGAGATGCCAAACTAACGACACACACATACAGACAAGATTGGTCAACACAAGAGTCTCATCCACAATTAGTGTCACCAAGTATTATTGCTCCCACACGGAGTCATGTATTAACTCCCCTCCCTCCCTCTCCCTTCCCAGTAGAACAGTACCCGTGTGCAGCTCTGTCCGGTGTTTTTATGCGGGGCTTCCGGCCCTGAAAATATATGATAATACTTAATGGGGGCAAAAAGAGGAGGAGAAGGAAGAAAAAGCATATTGCTGGTAGAATAATCCAGCTGTGAGAATGAAATCTTGAGTTGTTGTGCATCAAAAACTGACCTGTAATTATAAATAGGGGCTCCACCGCAGGTCAATTTTGGTACGTGCCTCCAATTAGGTAAGGTTCCTTGTACATAATCCTCTTCTTTTTTTTTTTCCCTCGACATCGAAAAACTCACCAGGACTCGCCTGCTGATTTCGCAGAATTTACCACACGTCTGCCCATGAAAACGAAATTTTAACAGCTAGAGATCATGCATGATTGTGCTGCTAACTCTCGCCTTGTAAGATGCATGATAAGTTCAATGCTTTGGATTTGACATGGATAGGAATATTTTTCCATCATGTTTTTCTTTCCAGAAACAGGGAACCATAATCCGGGAATTGAGAATCTTGTTCGATAGAGAGATGCGTTTCCATAGCCTGGCAAGGCTGGTCATGTTACCAAGCATCAGAAACCTATATCAGTAAATTCCCATCTAACCCTACACAGGCAATTATAATTCTGGAGCTTTTTACTGTTGACTCTATGCCTAGACGGCTAGACCTGATACATTTTCAGAGGGTTTGAATGTCACTGTGAGAGATAAAGCAAGTCCAGGAAGAGAAAATCCACCTAGTTGGTGGCGGTGCGGTAGCCCTTGGTTCACCCACGGAATAGATCCGGGGAGCTTGAGTCTTGCTCATGGTGTTGCACTAACCTAAACAGGCACTCGATCTTTTCTCAGGTCTCGTTTACAATAAATAAGTTGAAAAAATATCAATTATACTTGAATTAAATTAATAAAAATAAAAAGCTAAAGAATCAGACGTTTGAAACTAAACCTACGTGCATCCCTGGTCAATTCAGGTTGGTAATGTAAATGGTTGATTTTTTTTTTAATGAAGTACTTTAATTTAAACATCAATGTTTATTTGAGGATATAAAAAAAAACCTAAGCGTAACTTCAGGAATTTAGACCGTTAAATTCTAATTGAAGACTTGACAAGACAACGTGCCCCGTTCTATGATCTAGCCATTTTACCTGGATAATGTTATTTATTTTTAAAGAGATTATATAAATCGTGAATATATTTTAGGTTTAAAAGACGAGATGTCTGTGATGGACAGAAAGCTTCGTTGATTGATTGATTATTTTTTTACTAAGGACAATAAGTTATAATTGACTGTAAGAAATACTTTACGGCATGGCATATGGAGAGCCGGTTGCTCGAGGAGCCATTTCCATTAAACTAGTTCTTCCTTTATTTTCTTAATGAATCATGAACAAGAAACGTATTTTTCTTGAAACTCTCTAGGACAACATGGGATAAAAAGGAGGTTCCTCCAACCCATGCAAGAGCACATGACTGTTCCCATGGATTTGTGGCGTCCCTAATATGTGAGTTCCTCTACACTGTGAACCTTCTTCAATCCTTCTTCTTCTACTTCTTGTTTCTTTTTTTTTTATTATTATTATTATTTCCATGACCCTCTACATGAAACCTTCTTAGGCGCGGCAAAGCTTCGTTGCATTTTCTTCTATGTTCTTTTGTCTCGAAAGTTAGATGGCAGGTTACAAAGACTGACAAAGCTACAGTAGCCCCTGTGTGATTAGGTTTGTCTAATCTTCATCCAAAACTCATAAATGTGTTGTGCAACTAGTTTAATTAATAAACTGCTTAGCATTTATGGAATGATCTGAGGTGAAAGTTATGCTAAAAAACGGGATGAATGAATCAGCGAAGGGAATGTCTAATTATGTAGTCCTAAGTCCATTATGCTAGTTACAAAAACTGAGTAAATTGCAGTAACCTTTCTAATAACATCACATTTTAGAAGCAATAGTAATTATCATTATCTTCAAAAGACTCTCTCCTTTTAATTTTACAACAAAATAAAAATGTTCTTTTGTTAAGTTCAACATTTACTTCTCATGCACCACCTAGTTTTAAATGTTTAATTTGATCTTCATTTGATGCTAGTTAACAAAAATATATTAAAAGAACCCAGATAATGGACAGCAATATTGTTTTGGTTTTGTTTTTGTTTTTTTATTTATCTTCAATAAAAAAATTGATTTTCGAAACTGACTTTCTAGGAGTCATATCAAGGTAATATGAATATTGATTCTGAGACCTTTAAGGTTGGATTCCAACCGAAAGCAAGGCACCCGGAGGTAGAGCCAAGACCAAAACCAGACCACCTGGGGTTACATGGAGCCGAGATCGATTCCAAGACGGTCGAGATTGGGTTCGAAGCTCCTAGGGGTGAAGCCGAGAGAAAATCCATGCTAGCTCTAGACCGGTGTATGTAGAGATCAAGCTAGGATAGCTTTCAAGTCGGGTACTCTGAGGCTACCAAAAAAAAAAAGGCACAAAACTGGGTATGAGGGATCGAAGGACTCGTAAATAATTTACTTGTTAACATTTTTAATCCAAATAAAAACCGCATCACACTGATCATTAGGATAATATCTTGTGATTATGTGCTTATAACATTTATAGAGGTGCCGATGAATTAGTGTTTGTCGAATTGAAATTTAGATTCATTAGAACATCACGTATTTCTGTAAAAGGAAAATCATAAATTTTGTATGGTGTGTGTGTATCTTGAAAAAAGTGGCTGTTAAGTCATCAATAATTTTTTAAAAGAACCTAACGGAACACACAAAAATAGAGAGAATGCTCTGATGTTACGCCAAAAACTACGCCTACGCAGAAAAGCAAAACAAACAGGAAAAGAGTTCTTCACCCCTGACAAAGCTGAGCTAAACAATGTGGAACCAGAACTAGGACGTCACATCCTTCCGAGGACAGACGAGGCCTTACTATCACCATCGATATTTTCATCTACCAGCAAACTTCCCCACTTGCCCTGCCCCGTATGTTAAAAGCTTCGAAAAAACATGCATGACCCCAACTCTTTCTCAGCCTATTAAAATGCCATGGGATTGTGATTGTGATTGTGATTGTGATTTCAAACCAGCAAAATGTGGCCCAAGGAGCTCCTCATTCTTGCAACCATTGAAAACGATCCACGCAATTTAAGAAATGGAACAAAACATCTAGGCACCCCTAACACGGATGTCAGTTCCTTCTGGCAATTAACTTTTGTCAATTTTCGAATGGCCCGACACCCCGGCAACGTTACAGCGTAACGACGAGGATGCTTCATCACATGGTTAGGGTTACATTCAACCGGGTCATTGGGGGCACTAACCTAGCAATACCTCACAAGTTGTAGTAACAAAGTATCTATGAGGATGATGCGATTCCAGACAATAACACTTCTTTGCTTCCACTTTCTGACTTCCAGTTTCCCCCCCACCCCCCCTGTAATGCCCAACAAAATTTAATTTAATAAGTTATAGAAAAAAATAATTTTTCTTATGAGAAAAGCATCTTGACATCAAGAGGAAACCTCGCCCAACCTGTCTCGTAGTCTTGCTGTCAGATTCCACTCTTTTCAAAATTATTTTACCTAATCAACCTTGGCCTCTACCGACAGCAAAATCAATGTCGCCCTTCGAGGACGGTCATGTAATTTTATAATACAATTCATGAGATCGATCCCATGACAAGTGGTGGAGAATAATCGGTTGATGATGAGCTTCAGGTTTATTTTTTTATTCCTTCATCTTTTAGAAAAAAGTCAAGAACGATTCCTTTTTTATTTTATGTTTTTTTTTTTTGCTTAGATTTGGGAAAGTTAATTTTATCTCTTGTGATGCCTGTGGAAAAGAATACAGTTTTTATATGAATCAACAGATCTGTCGATGGTCTCAAAGAGTCCCCAGTAAACAGCTCATCTCCAATATCACATGCAAATGCAACAGATGCCGTGGGGTGTGTGTGTGGAGGATATTTTTATTATAGTCACGGAAAGCAAGCCAGACCACAGTACAGGACCTCCCTAACAATAGTCTCTGCTGGCTTCGCTTTGAAGCTTAGGCGCTGAGGCAGTCATGTTGTGATCAGTTAGAATGAGACTTGGATCAAGCTCAGTCCGTCACTAGTCGGAGTTCCACGACGAGCGACATGCAAAGAAAATAATAGATGGTGTAAGAGTCTTCATCTCTTTTTCAGATTTCCTTGTCAGTACCCTCTTGTCGTTATAAATTCTAGACAGGAGGCCTAAGATATTGTGGTGGTCACCCATTAACGATCAAATTAAGATGACTGATGACAAAGAAGTCAATGACATTCAAGTCGAAACTCAAAACATCTAATTACAGCTGTGTAACCAATCGTCATCTCAAGACTCAAATCCCCTGTTGTCAAGTCAAATGGCCATCAAAAGCATTTATAATGACAGTCAAGTTCGCCCCTTGCTCGGTTATCCGTGTGTAGAATTGGGCACCGACACTGGAAGAACTTCACTACAGCCAACCTCTCAAAAAAGAAATCCAATCTACCTAAATGAACCGAACACAAAGCATTGATCAAGCAACCACTACCTAAAATCTCCTCGAATGCGCAGAATTTGAGTAAGGTGGGGAGGTTTTAAGGACCCCACACGGTGGCTTCATTCCTATCAACACAAACCAAATCTTTAGTACAAACTCGGATCCTTCCGCTTTCAACTTAAAGACAACAGACATGCAAACGAACAATATAATGCATGCAGAACAACAGGTCTTGTACACTGGATCCTTTCATAACAAGGAAAGTTGCTTGGTACCATGTATGAAAAATGGACCCATTCGTATACACAACCCCCAAGATGTTCCAGATATCCTAATATTTTTTTCATCTAACTATACAGAAATCAATCAAAATGAATAATGGACTCGAAATAGGGGTTGGCTCTGATTCCAATCTAAAGTCGGTGTGTAGTTTCATTGATGTAGTGAGACCACTCAACAGTATTCAGTCTCAGATCACGCTTTCAGTCACCATCAATCATGCAGCTCCAACAGCAAAAGCATAAACTGGATAGAGTACAGAAATCCATACCAGTCCTCTCAATGTCAACTATTCAGCTCAACTCCACGTCTAAATGCAGGTTCTTTCATATTCCAAATCACCCACCAGTTATCACCATTAGCATGCAGCTCCTGTGGTGGACTGAAGAATCTGTCCAACAGGTAATGGCCATAACCCTTTATCAAGATAAGATTAGGTTTATTATAGTGACATTGTTGTTCGACCATCTTTTTCATCTTTAAGAAGGGAGAAAGGTAGTTGGACCTACATAACAAGAAGACTACGTTTCCTTGTGTTCTGGAATTGCTAGGCACCAACAATTCAGCTAGTGGCTCTCCAAAAATGCAGTCTATAGGCAGCTTCACAATGCTTTCTAGTAATGATCCTTTTTGCTCTTCTTCAGCAACATTGACATGTGATTGGTATTCTTGGCTTGTCTGGGTCCCACCCATCAGCCACTGCTGCTTCTTTTTCTGCACTCTTCTTGTTTTTCCAAGACTGTCCCATAATTTGCATTCCATTGAATTCAACGGTGGCTCGAAATTGGTTGTTCTTCTATTGCCTTGTCTTGTACGATGGTGCAGCACATCCTGCCCTGGTGAGCAATGTCTGGAGCTGACTTTAGAATTATCACCTCCAGGTCCACTATTGCTCCTCAAAATTAAGGCAGGCTGTGCTGCCAAAACAGTTGGTTTTGACTCTTTTGAGGGCTTAAAGACTTGGCAACCAGATACAAATCTGCCATCACACTGATCCTATGAAACTAATAACCGCACTGCAGAGAGAAGCTCATGATGCATGTGTATGTCCATCCTGGGATTCAGTAGCTGTCCATATTCACCATGAAAAATTAACAGAAATTCACAATCTCAAACTCTTCAACAGTTGCTTTTCACTAGAGAGGATGGATAACAGTGATAAAATGATAATGTGCAACATAGAACAGTTCTGAGCACAAAACATTTCAAAATTAATGTAAAAATATGTGAAAGAGTTTCCATTCAACATTAGCTTACGTTGGTCTGAATCAGCTCATCAAGCTGTCTCCTCAAGCTCTGATACATTTCTGGTACAGCTGGTTGCATGAAGAATTCCAGATAACCTCCCAACATTTTTAAGTGCCCATCCTGTTGGAGAATTATGCATAGATAAACAGTCAGTTGATGAAAACCACCACATGCAGTGATGCAACTCCAGCAAACATGGGATTCTAAAAAGATTAAGAAAAACTCACAGAATCCCCTTTAGAGATGCTCCCACCAAATAGAAGCAACACTGAATCAGAAACAGCTGTTGAAAAACAGCATTGACTTTTATCTTCTCATTGAAAACCAGCCATGGATAGGGATTATTTTGTTCTCGAGCAGTAACAGGGTTCTGCAGAGAGAAAATATGAAGCAATTACAAGAAAAAAAAGACACAGCACCTTGCAATCATTTCTTTAGACACGAGAAACAATCAGGAAGAAGGAACTTACAGGGTGCATAAGCACCTGGCCATCCTCCATAGTTTTCAGCGAAAATGACTTTTCATTGTGCTGCACATGAAATTAAGTCAGCGCACATGATTGTGAAAATAACACAAAATTAAGGTAATCATCCTTCTTTCCTCACAACATCATCTAAATAGCATATTGATAAAATAAGTAGGCCACTTCAAACCAGAAAAAATTGTGACCTATACAGTCATTATTCATGTAGATGATATGAAAGTTCAAAAAAAAGAAGACAAAAATATATTAAATGACTCGCCATAATGGAGCAAATTTCAGGATAGAGGCCATAGCAAAGAACTGCTCGAACCAGAAGCTTGTCATGGCTACATGAATTGCAGGTGATTGGATTGCCATCAACAAGCTGGTATATCCATGAGCAAGGAGAACTCCTTCTGAAGAGAATCAATAGCTTTCAAAGATTGTACTGAGAGAATTTTCCCAGCAGCACTCATAACCAGAAAGATCTCTTGCAGCATCTTTCCAGCCCTCCTGGGCTCAGACAAGCACCAGTTGGTCACTATAATCACCGGAAAAATGAGATTTCGCAGCCTCTGCTGGCTGCATAGCACAAAACAGACATTAAATGATGTCCAATTGTAAGAATAACAAGAAAAAATAATCAGCAGCACATCTGACTTCAGTATCACTATGCTGCAGTCCCACTCTCCAGAGAGTTTTCAGATATCTTCAGGCAACCAAAGCATCAAAGATGCAGGGTTGCCAGCCAGTATTAGTAGTGGAGGCAATCCAACTGCTACCTTGCCAGTCACTGCTATGCTAAATCTATATCAGGACAGTAGCTGAGTCGATGTTTAGTTACTCCAATTTTAGCAGTGATTTGTTTCCCACTTCACTATGGTGACAACCACTTGCATGCCAATTGGTAGTACCTGAGCCTAAGTGCAATCTTGACAAAAACAACTTATGGGAAATAGATGCGCGCTCAATCACAACTCATGAACTATTGAGAAAAGAGTGTAATGCATTTATGTGCAGCCCATTGAATCCAATAGCAGACCCAACCATAAAATTTGAAATAACACTCTTCAGGAGAAAAAATTGCTTTTATCCTAATCAAAGCACACAGAGCATACAACTTTCGTCAAACAATATATGATTTGGAAGCTAACTTACATCTTTCTTGTCCAATGGCATCAAGAAATGATCTCTAACACTAAGGCCTGTAACAACAGTCAGTACTGGATCCAGACAAATCAAAATAGCACCTAAAATGAGCATCTTTCCAAGCTTAGGCTCCAGTGGAAGTATAGTCAAATGTCGACCTGCCAGGAGATAGTCAGATTGAATAAAACTAAATCTTACCATCAATAAATCTTTTTGCAATAGCATAAGTTACACAAATCTTAAAAGTGATAAAGAAAATATAGAGAAATTTAGATCCACCTAGAACAGTCAAATTTTCATTCTGATCCAAGGCTCCAATGATTTTTAAGTATTCAATTGCATTATGAACCTATGATACATAAATTGAAAACAAAAGGTCAAAGAAGTAGGCATGGGAAATCTGCTTAAGTGAAGGGTGAAGTTGACAATAATTTCTACAATGGAAAAAAATAAAAGGAAGCCCAAGCATGTCACATTAATATAAAAGAAAGGAGAGAAAATCAAGGGTACCGCTAATAACTCAGGCGACTAGCCCTAGATAGAAAGTCAGAGATACTTCAAGGTTTTAGACTTTTGATTTATAGACAAAGAGACTGCAAAGGGGTTCTCAGAATTTCTGGCAATTGGTACCATGCAAAAGCATCATATACACATCTAGGATAGAGGTGATAACATTCTCCTGACTGGACACAGCCAGCTCTTCCTCTTCAATACATTATACAAAATATAAAAGAAAACCAACATGGTTTGTAAGCATGAATTTGAAGGCAATTTTGCAATATCAGTTAAACAAACAAACATGAAAATGGCATTCTTCCAAGATCCAGAAATAGTCACATCCCGTCCCTCAGATCAAATATATGTCATACTGTAAATATTTAAGCAGATAGTCCAGCATCCCTTTTTCTAGATTCTTCCTTTCATGTATTACAACTTGCATGAATAATGTCCATTATTTTGTTCCTTTGCCCTTTTTTTTCTATTAACCGTGAACCAACTATAAAATTTATAGTTTCATATTCTTTCTACTAGATAAACTATCTTCAGCCATTGAGTGCCCAGGCTTGAACGAGAAGTTGCCCAAAGAATAACTATTCTGCTTTAGCCAATAGAGTGGGCTAGCCCAGGCAAGTAACCAGTAGGCCAACTGGCAAATAACTACATTTCTTCAGACATATTTTTGGGAAAGAAATGGTAAAAATTAAAGGTTTACATAAGATCAATAACAATGGAAATATCCTGATACCGCACCATCTCAACCAAATAATGCACCTTTTTATATGCACATATTGATAAGTTAAAAGCCATTTGAACAGACTTTCATTTTTTGACATGTGGCCAAACTCTTTCCCAGAGTTTTAGAAGTCAAATGATCACTTTTGAACTTTTGTGTGCTGTTTCTGCCTATATTTGTATACCAATATAGCATTTTATCCACAACCGAGGCAGCTCACATTTTCAGCTGTTACAATGAACTTCAAAAGAGGTTTATTACTAGGAGAAATGGATCACAGACAAGGAAACTCAAAAAAATATAATAAACCAAGTGTGAGCTCTTAACCATTATGCTGAATACATTCATTGACCATCATGCTGAATACATTCGTTGACCATCATGCTGAATAGAATCATTGCTTAGAAACACAGATAGATGCCTTCATTCAACTTAATCAATGCCCACAGATTTCCATGTGAAGTTGCCAACAAACAACTTATAACGGAAAAAAAAAAAAAGACCTGTGCATTACCACCCTGATTTTGTGAAATGGCTTTCAAAATGGCATCCTTCTATTTGTAGGCAGAAAGAGTTTTACAAAATTCAAGCAATTTGCTGCCTTCTGGAAATTCCTAAAGGCAACGAGAAAACAAAATTCACTTCAATGATTTTCAGAATTTAATCAGAAACAGACCACAAAGAATTGCAGAATTTCAAACCTCAGAAAGAAATCTAAACATCTTAAGTTATATATAAATAATGCATTGTCCCTAACCAAATTATGAATAGACATTAGAATCTCGGACAATCTTTGCAAGCACTCTGACTCTCTGCGTATATTACCTTGCATCATCCAGACTTATTCACAACCTCAATGAAGAGGAGAGTTAGAATGTCTTACTTCTGGACCAGTATCCACTTGTAAGAAGTGGTTTTGGGTTAGGATATTATATACCTAATAATAGCCTGCATGAACACACACTAGTAAGGGCTTGAGGTACAATTGTTTCCCCATAGTGGGGTTACTTACAAACTATAAGCAAGCACAAGGATGCTCCAAATATGGTCTGCAACTAATGATATCATTGCCTAAATCTTATTTGCAACCCCAGGGAAGATACTTCAAAAATTCCTCTGTGGTCCACCACATTGTTAAAAAAATGCCAAGTTGAGCTCTGCCACATGACAATTAACAAGGTGCAATCCAGACATTTAACCACTTATCACGCCATGACCGCTAGTTAACAAACAATATGGACACAAAGCCTCTCCACCGACAAACACATAAACAACCCAATTTAATGCAAATGAACCTGCAATTATCTAAGTTGAGATATTCAGCAATGCAATAATAAAATAAGCCAAATATTATCAAAGGTGAAAAACAAAAGGAAATCTTTAAAAATTAACTCTGACACCAAAAGTGATGGTGTCATGAACAGAGGTCTAACGAGGGTCTGCTAGTGTAATCCCTGGGACATCATATTTATTAGGAATATTTTTCTAAACTAGTTTTCATCCCAAGTGCTTTCCACGTATACATTCAACTATATAATTAATAATCTTTATAATTTTTTCATAAATTGATTCAATATTTAATACTTGAACATCTCGTTTATATTTATCGTACGAACTCCTAAACTAATAATTTTAAAAATATCATACAATTTTCTTACATGGTTAAAAAAAAATTTAAAAAAAGTTTGGTTTAGTGTTTGTGTGAAAAATATTTTGCTTTAGGAAAGTTAAATCATAAATGTCATCAAAATAAAAATAATTAGGTTATTAGTAAAAACTAAAGTGTACCTATTTTTTAGGAATAAATTACAAATCCATTAAAAAAGAAACATGGCTAGAACTTTTATATATATGATATTAGGGGTATTTTGGTCGAATCAAACATTTTGACACAAGTTCGAGCTTAGGAGATGTTATTTGTGAAAAGTTGGAGAATTTATTGGAATCAGGGCAAAATAATTAGTGATGATGGCTATTAAACTGAGATAAATTTGATAAAAATACATGTAACTTTTTTTTCCCCTACAAAAAGAAATCCCAAATCACATCCAATTTAAGAAAAACTTGACAAAAACTAATTTTGATATAACATTGGTGCGAATTTCTTATTACCGTTTTTATTATTGTCAGCGACGCCGACGCCTTTTCTCTGTTGCTGTTGAAGAGGACAGTTTCTAGGGCTTAAAACAGCAATGCTCTCGCTGTGACCGTAGCGCATTTTGGAGTTGATTGGAGGAGAAGGAGCGGTGGAGGAGGAGTGAAGCAGGGAGTGGAGCCGAGGGAACGGAGACGGCAGTGTGGAGGGACGTAAACGGCGCAGTGTGAGGAAGGCGGCGGCCGGTCTCTCATTTCCGTGGAGGAGGCAGATAGTGAGAATTTTATGGTTTGCAAGGGAGATGAATGGAGAGGAGAAGAAAGCATGCGAGGTGAGATAACGATGTCGTTTCGGTGGGGAAGGTTGCATGTTTTGATTGATGATTCCCATTTCCCGAGGTTGTTTCTTTGGTTCCGCGCGGGCTTAACTCGTTGAGTTGAGTTTACCGGCTCTTTCAATTCCAAACGATGGAATCTATGTTCACACGCCCGGGAGCACCTGAGATAACACGTGGATTTAGGTGGGTCCATCTTTTTGCTCACTTTCTTGTTTTCCTTTTTCGTTATTTTAATTAGCGATTTTTGCTTGAAAAGGAAATGTAATTCTCCCCTTCCACCCGCTCAGGAAAGGACTGCGATCTGTAAGTTGTGATCAGCCAAGTAAATTAAATCGAGCATAATCCCAAATTAAAAAATAGAGTTTTGATTTTTTAATTTTTGAATGGGGTTTGCACTTGCTCACGAACACAAAAGGGTCAAATAAATTTAGTATAATTATTTTTTTAATTTAGATTGGTAAAGTCATTTAATTCTTCAACTTGTATTATGTATTGAGTACTTGTTGCGTAAGAAGATATTGTTCTGTTTATTTATGTTCTGGGTATTTTGAACTTGGTTTTAAATTATTCAAGCTTGTTTATAAAAACAATTGAGTTCTAAAATTGTAACTAATTTTGTTTGTTTACTTGACGATCAGATTCAAATGAGTATTTTATCGAATAGATTTCAAATAACTTGATTTATTTTATCATTCGCAAGTGACCACCTTTCTCTCAAAAGTTCATTTTGCAGCTTAGCTATTTCGTGTGAGGCTTAACATTTTACATATAATGGCCTCTTTTAATTCTTCTTTTTTTAATTATTTTTCTTAATAAAAAACACATTTTATCAGGCCTCAACAGTCCAACATGTTTTGCTGGGCAATGACCCAGTCAACTTTCTCTATTTCTAATTCTCTCTTCTTCTTTTTTAACTTAATATAATCTCGTTTGCTATACAAAACTCATTCAAAATAAATTATAAGCCCTTTGACTCAGTTAGACCGGGATTTTATCTCTCTTTTTTTCTCATATATTAGCTCATATTAGCTTGATGTTGTCTTGTTTACTGTTTATAAATAATATTTAATATGCAAAGCTCATCTATAATTAGTCTTGAGTTTTCAATCTCGGTCAAGCCGAGCCCAGTCTCCCCCTCCACCTCTCATCTCTTTTTCTGTATCTTTTTAGTCTGGTCTGCTCGACTTATCCTGTGTTATCTTATTTTATTATTTATGAATGGTGTTATTGGTGGCTTTATAAGACTTACTCCCATGAATGATATTAAAAAATTAAATGTAAATCATCTAGGTGGTGGTAAGTAGTAAGGACTTGGGATCAAGAGATTTGCTCCCTCTGTGGTCTCATGTTCGAGTCCTTGGTTGCTCATATGATTGTCATTGGAGGCTTACATGATTGTTAACTTCAGGGCCCGTGGGATTAGTCGTAATGCGCGAAAGCTGACCCGGACACCCACATTAATAAAAAAAATATAATGATATGAAATTATTATCAACTAAAAAAATAAAAAACTGGGCAGTTTAACTGTGAAAAAGGTTAATGCATCATTTTAATTATTTGATAACATGCTTATCTCTTGGCTGAATTGGTCAACGCACCAACTGGGTGAAAATCGCTGGTTCGTTTTTTTTTTTTAAAAAAAGGCCTGGTTTTTTTTATTATAGAATAGCATCCCGTCATAAACCTGATCTGTTGTTTTTTATTTATTTATTTTTCTTGACCCACCCAGTTATTAAAAAATCTAAGCAATACAACGGTACATTGCATTATTTAAGTTTTTTATTGTCATTTTTTTCCACAACATTTAGTATTATTGAAAATAGCATAAATTCAAAACAAGGATCTATTCACGAACAAAAACGCTGGACTATTTGATGAATTTGAAAAGAAGGATAAGAAAGAAAAGCAATTGGTAGCATTTAATTCTTAACGTTGAAATACAAACACACTGATAACTCACCCAGGGAGGAAACGGGATGGGCTGCATCTATGGAAACGAACAAGAAGAGTCTCTAGGGTCCATGGATATTCTTCCTCACACCGAACCCACCTCCTTGATCATGGTTTGTAAAATTTCTCCTTTCACACGTGTTTTATCCACAAAGGAGAAAGAAACAAAGAAGCTTATCCTCTAATGTTGCAATTTCTCAGCTTGCATAGCTAGCACACAAAAAGGAACAATGAAAATCGCAGATTACACACTAATTGGAACCCTCAAGCTAGTTTGGTTAATGCTGCTCAGTAGGTGTAGCCCTTTACGAACATTCCCTTCTTAGCTTCCTCGCTTTCACCCTCAGCGGAATATCTACCAAGCTGGGCCAGTGAGTTAGCCTTGGCACGCACCAAAAGTGATTTCTGAGCAGCTTCCACGTTCTCAGGGCGTCCCTGCCATGTCTTGAGCACGGTGTTCTGCAGTGCACGTGCATATGAGAAGGAAACATGCCACGGGTTGGGGCTTTGGTTCATTGCATTGAGATTGAGGGTTGCTTGCACTTCAGATTGTCCTCCCGACAAAAACTGAAAAGTTAACAGAAGCAGCACACATGTCAAACAACTCTTAAATCATTGTCAATGACTCAACAAATATTCAAATAGACTGTGAGCAGAGAATTGCACAGAGAACTTTACTATCTTTTAGAGTTCTACCATCTCAAATCAACATGTTTACCGCAATAAACTGGATCCAATTTTCAAGAATTCAGTATTCATCTCCTTTCACCAGCAGAAGTTTAAGATCTCTTGCAAAGGACACTTGGCAACACTCTAGACCAAAGTGTGAATGGCGATTGGGTCAATCAGCATTCAATTTATAAGCTGGTCCTTCTAATAGGATGTATGCTAGGCACTTAAGACCTTAACGATTCGATTTCACATGGTAAGAAGAGGCAACTGAAGTATACATGAAATAACTTATATCATTTTAGATTCCTGATGAAATTAGGGTTCCAGCATTAGTACCATGATGCCAGGAACTGCAGGAGGTACTCTCCTTTTAAGCATTGTTAGTGTATACTTGGCTATGGTATCTGGGGAAGCCTTCTCCTTGTGTTCCGCCCCTGGCGTTACCATGCTAGGCTTAAGTAGGATGCCCTCAAACACAACATTGTTTTCAGCCAAGTAGTAAAAGACTTCTGCCCAGACCTTTTCAGCAACTTCACGGGTCCTGTCAATTGGATGGTCCCCATCAAGCAGAATCTCAGGCTCAACTATGGGCACAAGACCATTATCCTGCACATAAAATTTATCATCAACAAAGGATAACAATGCACCTCAAAAATTCAAATTATATAGTTTTAAAATGAGGAGTGGATATAATTACATGACATTGCCTACTTAAGAGCTTGTTTGGGAACGCGGTTTGCACCGCGTTCCCTTAAATTTTAAAAATAAAATTTACTAAAAATTATTTTTTTTATGTTTTCAGGTCCTTGATGTGCTAATATTAAAAAATAATTTTAAAAAAATAAAAAAATATGTATTATTTTAATGCATTTCTCAGCGAAAAGTATTTTGAATCACAACTGTTACCAAAGTCCCAAACAAGCCGTAAGTAGAAAGAAAAGTCAACAAATTTTTATGAGTAAAGTTCCCACCAACATTCCAAACTGCTAATCACTTGGAACTAATTCCGCGTAGCATTAATCACCAAAGCCACAAATTACCCCTACCTCTTCCACAAAAGAAAAGAATATGTAAAAGAAAAAAAGACAACGTTGCAAACAGTTTTGAGATGTCAGTGAGTAATGTGCCATGAAAATGAAAGAATACCTGAGAAATGGCAGCATATCGTGCAAGTCCCCATGCAGCTTCCTTGACAGCCAGAGCAGAAGGGCCACAAGGAATGCTGACAACAGTCCTCCTGGATATTCCATGTGATCATGCAACAGTAAAACATGAGGCATATAGAATGCTGTTGACGTTGTAGACAAATTAAATGGATAAACAAAGGCACAACAAGGTAAGAGAGCACTAAAACAGACTTACCACTTAGCAAAACGTGCGCCTTGCTTGTAATATTCAGCTGACCTTGAGGCCAATCCATCCAAACCTTGGCACCAAGACTCATTGTTTGATCCTGGCAGGGGAACTAAACCCTGAAGCAATAAAAAGATCATAACCACACACATATAAGCTCGCTATAAAAGTAAAAACCAAGTAAGATTAAATTCTTCGGATACATGATTTATATTTTGCACGTTCTTTTGACCGTGTACCTTGTCAACTTTGATGCCAGGTACAATGTTCTCATCACGCAGGCAATCCACGAACTTCCTTCCATCAGTTGTAGACTGGTATAGTGTCTCCTCGAAGAGAATGGCACCGGAAATGTATTCACCAAGGCCAGGAGTGGTCAGTAGAAGTTGTCTGTATGCTTGTCGGTTAGTTTCAGTGTTATCCAAGCCAATAGATGCCAACCTCTTCCCACAAGTTGCATTTGATTCATCTATGGCAAGGATACCACGACCAGGTGATGCAATGAGTTTCTACACCATCAAGCAAGAAGCCAAATTCAGTTTCGCAGAATAAACTAAGTAAACAGAACAAATGATGTCACAATTCTTTCTTTTCCCTTTGGTTTACTTCTCCCCCCATTCTGAGTAAAAAGAAAAAAAGAAATACTGAAGCAATATACAGATCCGAAAATATTGAAAGGAATAGATGACAAAAATCATTAACATAAACATGCAAATATAGAAATAATTACATTTTAAAAAGCATAAACATGTATTAAAAAAATATAATTAATTCAACAATCAAGACCAAAAACAAATTATTTATGATGCCTGAATTCAACAGAAGCTTAATAAACATAAGAATAGAAATATTCCAAGCAATCTAATTATAGGCAAGTTCGAACAGATATTCGAATTGTCAAAAAGCAGATACGACCAAGCATCAACGATGTAAAAAACATATCTAAATTTAAAAGAAAAAAATAAAGATGGAACTAACAGCAGTTTGGACAAGCTCGTCAGTGTAAGAGCTGGCGCGGATCGAGAAGGAGACTCGGTGAGTTAAGGATCCGGGAGATCGCTTCCCGAAAGATGACTTTTGGCCCGTCCATGAAGACGACGCTGCGTTAAGCTTTACAAAGCTTGCACAGGCCATCACTTCGACAAATAATGATTAGATCGGGGGNGGGGTTTGGTTTTCGATGCCCACGAGAAAAATGGCTTTCGCGGTCTGCCAAGGTTTTTTCGATTTGCTCTCACTATCTCTCTCTCTCTCTCTCTTGGTTAGATGGGATTATAACACGAGTGCGAGAGTGGAGGCTTTGTTTTACCTCGGGGGATCCGGACCGTGCTTTTGGAGAGGGAGTTGGGCACGGAACATGCAGGGATACCAAACAGTCCCTTTATCTGGATTTGTTTTTGTTACATGTTTACCATATTACCCTTAATAGTGTCTCCCAGTGGACAGCATGGTACCACATTGAATTACATGCTGATGATTATTTATATTTTTTTTTGCTGCAAGAGAGAAATAGCGTGACCCGAGAATGAACCACCGCACCACGATCATCAGCCAAAATTATAAACATTTTTTAAAAATATGATTAATAGAATATTTACTAATAAATTAAAATTAATATTTATTATTTTTTTGTTAAAATTTATTCGAAAATATTTTTAACAGGAGTTCTTTAATGCAATCAAATCATATTGGAAATGAATGAGAAAATAATATCAATTAACTTTTTATTGACATGTTTTTATAGAACACAAAATTATATTATAGTTTATGCAATGAGAAGTTCAAAAATCATAAATAAATCTAAGCAAATGATTTTGGGTTTGACCTAATTGCTTGCTAGACATGGGCCTCGGGAAATGGGTTTAGATTTTTTTTGTTAATCTATTTTGAAGTTTGATTTGTGTTTCTAGTTAAATAGTTATTTGTAACATGAAAAAATATTTGTTTTGCCGACTCATTTATATGTCCAACCCGTTAACAAAAATATTTGAACGATTTTCTTTCCATGAACAATTACTTTCAAGCAAAAATCGTATTGTTTTTTTTTAAAAAAAGCTTTAAGGTTTTTATTATTTTTATAATGGATAATTAAAGTGAAACAGCAATAATTAATTTAATCATGATGATAATTATTATAAATGTGTGTTTAAAAATGTTGTTGTAGTTATTTTTTACTTAAAATAAATATGTTTATAGTATTTTTTATTTTTTAAAAATTATTTATAAAATTAACATAACAAAATAATTTGAAAACATTAAAAATATATTAATTTAAAACAAAAAAATATTTTTTAAAAACATAATATCAAACACGTATCAATATAAAAAAGGGTTGAGGGGATGTTTTGTATACCCTGGATTAACTCATTTGCCTTCTTTTTCCATGTTCTTCAATTTATTCTGCCTCCATTTTCCGTGGCCACATGCTACCTTTTCTCATATTGTAGAGATTGGATTGTTTTTATAAATAAAATAGACTTTGAGTTTCCTTTATTGGTTCATGAACTTTCAGGTAAGTGTATCCTTTAAACACTGAGTTGTTGGAATATTACAAGAATACTTGAAACAAAATCGTTTGCGCCAATTTACAAGCATTTTATTGACAGGAACAAAATATATAATCCTTGAAAACAACACATTTATATATTTAGTAAAATAATTTCAACAGGTGCCTTATTCTCACACTAGTTTTAGTCATGGCTTTTGTTTCGAGTATACGAATTTGTTTCGTACGTGTTAAAATATATGCTATGATTTGCTTTGATTTAATTATAGTTTTGAATGTTTTATTATATAAGCAATATGCTTGTTAGGAAATTACTTTGATTCAGCCTCGTGTATAAGTTTTTTATCTTGATTTATAAGCTTACATGCAATTTTAGTCAATCATACCTTTAACTCAAATCAAACTGTATCTGAAGATTGTTGCCAAATCAATTTACAATCGTGTTGTGATCCTATTTCCGCCATACAACCTGCACATTAACACCCTTCACGCGAAAAAAGTCGCCGAGATGCTCTAAACTCTTCCCATCAGTCCCTTATAAACTAATTTTTCTCTGTTTGAGAAAAAATCAAATAATCTTCTTCTTCTTCTTTTTTTTGTTATTTATATAGAACATTTATAATGGAGGTTGGATAGTTAATTTTGTTTTGCAAGGTTTATAATAATCATTATATTAAAAATCAATAAAAATATTAAATTAATATAAGTTAAGTGAATCATTTACTTGTACTTACGCCGATTCTTCATTCAAATTTAGTGACATTTATTAGAATTTCACTATATTTTATTTAAAATTAATCAAGTTGAATAGAAAATTAATCCAATCAAATTAGATGATATCATGTAGCCGGTGTTAGATTATTGGCCTAAGATAAGTCAAGTCACGAGTCACATTATTTTAAAATTTAAAAAATATATGATTTTGGATTATAAAAAATAATAACTTTGAGGTAAATTATAATGAGACTGGAATTTATTTTTTTAAGTGATGCATATTAGATTAAATAAATTTTAAAATATTAAGATGGTAATATATTTGATGATGTAATTTTTTAAAAAATATTAAGATATTGATATATTGATTTGACTCGGACGAGTCATAGTTAATTCATAAAATTTATGATCTGGGTATAAAATTATAATAATTTTATAAAATCCAAATAAAAACAAAGTTGAGAACTTAAACCTAATTAACTCTGTATTGAAGGTTGCAGATGAGCCCAAAAAAACGTTAAAGTTTAAAAAAAACTAAAAAGTTATATTCAAGGAAACAAAGAGAGTATGAAGTGGGAGAAAGTTCTAATATCCAAAAAATTTAATTAAAAACAAAAAAAATAATTTAAGAAGAAAAATGCATGAAATAACTTGAATTATTTTTAAAATTAATAAAAAATTATATAAAAATAAAAAATAGAGCTTGATCTCCAATTAGATTAGGTGCTAAATGATGAAGTTGCAAAAAAAATATTAACTTAAAAAAAAAATAGATGAATTAAGCGAATCTTCTAAATCCAATGTAATTTCTAAAATTTATAATGTATTAAATTATAAACCCGAACTCACTTAATAAATCTGATTCGATGATGAATGATAAAATTAAAAAATAATAATTTAAAAAATTTATCAAAACAAAATATATAGTTAACATTAAGAATCATATCAAATAAAATAAATAGGAATAACAAGCAGGGATTAATTTTGATATATTAAAAAAATTAAAAATAAAAATAATAAAAATAAAAATAAAATTTAATTCTATAAAACAATTCAAATAAAAAAAAACCAATCAAACCAAAGAGGCAAACCTCACCATTGACTGATGGCAAAACATCATGGAGGGCTGTTTTTGGTTGCTGCACACGTTGAAAGAAAAAGTAAATGATTACAAATAAAATTTAATTATATATATAAAAAATATTTGCTAAACCGCAAATCATAACATCTAGAGTTACATTGTCAAACTCACAAACTAAGTTATTAATTTACAAAGTTTAATAGTATAGTTTTTTTTTTAAATATTTTATATTTAACTAAATTATTTTTAAAATATTTCTCTATTGTCAATCTGATACTAAAATATTATTTTGATATCGCAATAATTATATAAAAAATAAATTAATATAAATTAATAACTCTAATTTTTTACAAATACACTGTATAAAGAATAGATTAAATAAAAAAATTAATAACCACAAAGAAAAGGAGGTAAAAAAAAAAAACTCCGTGGTGTCTCGGTGCGGGGAAAAAGCGCACCACCCCACCTTATCTTAGCTTTATAATACATATTACAGTATAAAAAATGGAAGAATTTGAGATACCTATCGAGCCTTTCTCGAACATGACCACCCCCTCTCCACCTATTATCCCAGGTAAAAGAGAGCCCTTTAAAATCCAAGTTGAGCAACCCTAGCAAATCCACAAATTGCCTAAAATTCTCAATTTTACGGTGCCCGTAAAGATTAAAATCGAGTGTCCAGGGAATTTATGGACAGTCAATCTAAGGTACACTAGCTCAAAAGAAAATTCCATAAAAATATCTACCATACCTTTTCCTGTGATGTATGGTCAAGCTAAACTCTTTACATAATATCATCACAGCTACAGAGGAAAAAAAAACAATCAGGAGGGCCCGGCATCTCACCATGCATACATTCGTACTTTATTATGATTTTTCACGGTAAAATATATTTTTTTAATTTTATTATTTAATATTTAACCATCAAATTTAATTATTTTTTATTATCATTTTTATTATCTCTTTAATTAAAAATATTTTTTAATTTCATCTATTATAATACAGCTTTATTTTAATTTTATGTTAAATTTAATCATTATTATTTTAAAATTAATATATTTTTTTTTGGTTGTATTGGCCTTTTTGGAATTCATCCTTGATTATTTTGGTGGCTGAGAATCTTATATGTTATTTTTTCATGTTTGCTCTTGATATTTTAATCCATCTCCATGATTCGTATCATAATTTTATTTATTATGATATAATTTTATTTTATTTCTATGTTAAATTTAATTTTTATTGTTTTCAAATCTATGTTTTATATTTTTTTATCATGTTTTATTGATTTTTTTAAAATTTATCTTTGTTTATCCTGATTGGTTTGAAACTTGACATTATTTTTTAAAAAATTAACATTTTTAATTTAATTTTTTATCACTGATTTCATTAGAAATTAATATTTATTTAAAAAAAAAACTTTTTAGTATATGAAGTTATTTTAATGTCATAATTTCAGTTATGGATTCAATAAGTTTAATAAAATTGACTTGGATCTTTTTTTATTTTATTTTTTAAAATATTTTTTTAACATTTTTTTTAATATTAAGCTAATAAAAAAAATAAACTAAATATGCTTCTTATAGAGTCATCCTTATCCCTCCATTAGGTTAGGTTATAGATATAGTTTGATTTTTCATCCAAGTTGAAAGATAGAAAATTATTTTATTTGGTTTCTTTGATTTTTTTTTAATAACTCACTCACGTCGTGATGACTGGAACATATTCAAGTAATTATTGTTTTAAAAATTTATTATCATTGTTTTATTCACTTAGAATTAAATTTTTTTTCTATACAATTATCTCATTTTCAATTATTTTTTATTTTATTAATAAATAAGATTACCAATATATTTTATAAATATTGTAAGTTATGGTTTTATAATCTTAACATTAAATTTTTATTATATTTTTAACTTTATTTATTATTAACATCTTATTTTCTAATTATATTACTAAATAAGCAGAGCTTATTAAACACATTCAAATTAATGACCATGATCTCATTTTCCTCCTCTTCTTTCTACAATATTTACGTTGTCTTGATATCATTTTTATATTGAAAAAAATAGGTTAGTTCGCAGATTGTCACGTACCACTTCAACCCTAAACGAGTGATATATTTACAAATAACCTATTACTGTCAAATTTATCAAGCTACCCACCCACAAGGTTCGATCACATAACTCACCAGTGACAGGAGACGGTCAAGCATGATCAGATTATGCGTGGAAGTATTGATTTGACTAAACGGTAACAGTGAAGGGACTCCCAGTTGATTTTTTCGCCACCGAGAGTCACAATCGGGCACCTCAGTTTTTACTGGAGCGCTATCCAAAACCCCGAACAAAACCTGCACTTGCTCGTTCCTTCCCACTCAGATCGAAATTCTTTCATTTTTAAGTTTCCGGGTCAAACTGGAAGGTGGGCCCGGGCCGAACTGATTCCCCAACCATCGTCCACGTCATCCAGGAGGAGGAGGAGGAGGTAGACGACGACCACAACAACCAACAAAAAAATACAAACCGCAACCTGCAGCACAAACCACCCCCTTCAACATCCACAAACCCTAATTCCTCTCTCTCAACGGATTTATATGCATATATTTATTGTTTGAAAAATGTCTATGGATGACGCGACAGAAAAAGCGAGGGAGAATGGGAACGGCGTCGAATTGCCGTCAACGCAAAGGCTGATACCGTTCGAGAACAAGGAGCACAACCCGGAGAGCTACGAGGACATGCAATTGGATTACAGTCCTCTCCTCTTTAGCTCTCTAGAGCGGTACTTGCCACCTAACATGCTCAATTTGCCGCGTGATCGTAAAGTCCACTTCCTGAGTGACATTCTGACTCGCTACTCTCCCCAGGGTGAACACACTCGCGTATGCCTCCTCCTTCACTTTTTGATTATTTATACAAATTGGATTTACTGACACAAGTATACTTGGATTTCATTCGTTATCTACAAGTGATTTAGGGAAACATAAACAAATGTTGCTATATTTGTGGCTCTTTTCGGTTTCTCAATGGCATGTCTCTCTCCAATAGTCTATGGAAATGCGTGTTCTTTATCTCCATGATGTTGAAAATTGAATTTCAGAAATTATTTGTGTAATTTGGGAGATAATCCGTTTCTTCATGCGTAGAGTTGATTATTACAAGTACGAGTTAGAATTGGATTAAGACCCTGTTTGTTTGCTTTTCAAAAAAAATGATTTTTTCTCTTAATATTAATTTTTTTAGTGTTTTTTTAATGATAGTTTTGATATGCTGATGTTAAAAATGAATTTTTAAAAAACCAAAAAACATTGTATTGATGCATTTTCAAGTGAAAAACACTTTGAAAATCAATCACTACCTCAAAGCTGCTAGATTTTTCTTGATGTCACCTTGTTTGTCTGTCTATTTTACAGTCATCATGATGTAGTTGAGGTTGAGCTTTGAGATTTTTATTTTTATTTTGACGAGAAACCATCTTTTGGGGGCATTCTAATACTTAAACTTTGTGTAAAATAAAGGTTGGGATGATAATCTTCTCTCACCAATCTTTAATTGATACTTAACATGATTGTTTCCATGTAGGTTCACAACATCCTGAACTGCTAACAATACAGTGAGAATCAATGCATTGCCAGAAATTTTGATGCAGCTATCTAGTTCTAGTTATTTGTCTTATTATGTCCGTTCCTTTTCTTTTCTAAATGGTCATACTGTTATCACTGATTTCTGATGCAAACTGGCAGGTTCAAAAGCATCGAAAGTACAGACAGCAGATTCTATCAAACTATGAGGTGCATTTCATTTATGAAATTTTTATTGTGAAGTTAACTTTGAGACAATTGTTGCACATGGGATAGGATAGTTTTCCCTTTTCTTTGGTCTTAGGCTTCAGGTTCTTTTAGGGGAGTTCCTTTAGCTGATAAGCAGAATTGGGCTACTCCTTTATGATATTTCTTTTCCTTTTGTATTTGGGAGGATGACTTACTATGCTTTTGTAATTCTATTTAGTTATCAATACAATTTTCTCTCATCTGTTCTTTTTTTCCCTTTGTCTTTCAATTCAAAAGTCTTATGCTCATATCTAATGTATCCTTATTTACCAGGTTTTATGTTTGTCTATGGTCTTTTCGACATCAGACTGATTTAATGATTTTTGTCATTCCTAGCATTCCTTTTTTAGTATAAACCTGTGTTCATTATCGGGAACACTATCTGAGTGTAAAAGTTTCTCCCACTGCCTATAATGTCAATGTTTATGTAGACACTTACCCTTCTCTTTAAAAACAGAAAATGCTTTCATAATAGCTGACATTACATCCATTCTCTCACAGCTGAATCACTGATGGCTATAAACTGAATGACAAGTGCAAATTATTTACCAAATTAGACGAGATCTTAATCTCCATTGAACCGTTTCAATTTTCATGTTCTGACATTAGTTTTCAGTCCTTTTTTACTTTCAGTTTTAACCATTTGAAATTCTTTTCACAGCCTAGACATAAGGAGCTGTATACTATGAATGCTGTGAATTTCTTTGTCCCGTCATTTCTCAAAGCAATCAGTGAGAACTCAGAAGAGAGTTTCAGACGCATAATGGTGGAACCCACACCAGGAGTTTATACATTTGAAATGTTTCAGCCAAAGTTCTGTGAAATGTTGATGGCTGAGGTTTTATCTTACTCTTCTTGTCATTTTTTTGTGTGTAAATAGCTTGCTTTTTTCTTGTATCTTAGTCTGTGCATTTTCTTGCAACGTTTTGATTGCTTAGGTAGAGAGCATGGAAAGATGGGTGCATGATCAAAGGTTCCATATAATTTGTCCGAACACTATGAACAAATATGGTGTTGTTCTTGATGACTTTGGACTGGAAACCATGCTTAACAAGTTGATGGATGGCTATATATGTCCCATGTCTAGAGGTGATGTATCTCTATTCAATAAGGCTCTGTGCTTATAAATTAGAACTCACAACTAGCATTTATAAATATAGCAAAAGCTTATTTTGGTGCTCTTATTTCTATGTAGTTTTCTTTCCTGAGGTGGGTGGATTAACTCTGGATTCTCACCATGGTTTTGTTGTTGAATACGGAGTGAATAGGGATATTGAGCTTGGTAGGTGCTTACTTTAAAACTTCCTTTTGATAATGCCATCTGTCTCTATGAATAATAATAATTTGTCCGGCCTGTTACATCCATCTCTTATCATTCAGTAGTGAATGGAACTAAAAGAAGTTACAAAGACCTGGACCTTTTCTCATCGCCGTTTTGATTCTTCTGTTCCAAAAGCACTGCATGAATTTTTTTCCACATTCTTAGTAATTGTTAGTTGGATAGGACCTGCATCTCACATCAATGCTTACACTTGGTTGTTTGAATCATTGTTGATGTCATTTATTTCCTGAAAATGGTTTCAGTTTCTCAGCTGCTAGTTAATGTTTTGCCTTTGCCTCTCTATCACTATTTTTCTTTTGAGAAGCTTTCAATCACTAGCATCAAAAGAGTAACTTGCCCCCTTCTCCTCCCCTTTTTTCCCCTTTGCTTTTATTTTATTGCCTTAAATCCTTCTTTGTAGGTTTCCATGTTGATGATTCTGAAATTACCTTGAATGTTTGCTTGGGTGAGCAATTTTATGGTGGAGATTTGTTCTTTCGTGGTGTTCGATGCGATAAACATGTGAATACAGAAACCCAATCAGAGGTATCTTAATTTTCAGGGTCAGAGTGCTGCAGATTAACTCGAGGCAGTGCCTTTTCTTTTGTCTATATTATGCTGGCCTGACATGTAGTGATATTTCATTCAAGTTTTCAGTTTCCTTACAAAGTTTTCTTAAACTTATCACTTATTATTGCTCAATTGGAAATAATATGAACTTGGAAAATTAACAGGGCATGCTTACCTGGTCAACGGTGCCCTTTTTCTTTAAAAGAAATAGGGTCAAACTTCAAATCCAATAAGCAACTATGATTCCAACAATTATTTATAAACTAGCTCCAAGTTACAAGTGAACAGTATCTGTCAATTATCAACAATACTCTAAAAAGCTTGGGGAAAGCACTGTAGCTTTCTCCACACCTTTTATTTTCATTGTAATAATATTTTTATTTTGTTATTTTTTTTTCTTTTACATCCCCCCCCCCATGATTTACTTCTTTTTTTTAAAAAAAAAATTACATGTTTTTTTAAAATTATTTTTGCTGATTTCTTTCTAATATTGATCTGGTTGAGAATTTAGCTTTTATTTAAAAAAAAAATTATGAATTACTACAATGTTTTTCTATATGATTTTTTTTCTCTTTTTATGATTTTTTCTCTTGAAAGGTCTTTTTTTTTTCTTTTCATATTGAGCTGGTAGATGATTTAACTTTGTAGTTTTTTTATTAAAAAACATTTTAGATTGTTACAGTATTTTTCCTACATGATTTTTGTTTTGCTACAATATTTCTCTACATGTTTTTTTTTTCAAAATTCTTTCTTGATTTGTTTTTTAAATATTGAGTTGATTGAGAATTCAGTTTTAGCTTTTCCCATATATTTTTTCTTTATTTTTGTTTTTATTTTTCCCCTAATTTTTTTTTGTATTTTTTAAAATTATTTTTGTTGATTTTTTTTTTAATATTGAGTTTGTTGAGAATTTAACTTTATAATTTTTTTAGAACACATTTGATTGCTACAGTGTTTTTCTATTTGGTTTTTTCATTTTTTTTGTTTTTTTTTCCAGAACTGTCTGTCAATTTTAATTTTTTTTTTATATTGAGCTGGTTGATAATTTAGTTTTGTAGTTTTTTTCTTGAAAAAAAACATTATGGATTGCTATAGTATTTCACTACATGATTTTTTCTTATTATAGTGTTTCCTTGCATGCTTTTTTATCGATTTTTTTTTAAATTATCTTAGTTGAATTTATTTTTTTCATACTGGGCTAGTTGAAAATTTAGCTTTGTAGTTTTTTTTTAAATACTGTTGATTGCTAAAGTGTTTTGCCATATAATTTTTTTTGTTACAATTTTTTTGAAAATTATCTTTATTGATTTTATTGTTTTTAATATTAAGCTGATTGAAATTTATAACTATATATTTTCTCATGAAACACTATAGATTGTTACAGTATTTCCTTATATGATTTTTTTTTCCTTTTGTTTTTTTATGATTTTTTTCAAAATTATCTATCTATTTTAATTTTTTTTAACATTAAGTTGGTTAAAAATTTAGTTTTGTAGTTTAATTTTTCATGAGAACATTTTGGATTGCACAAACATGCTATAAACTCGCGGTAGCGTGAAGGCATGGCAACTAGTTTAAGCTTATGGTTGTGTGCTCCTTGTTTTCTGGAATTGTTCAAGATGCTCAGTAGGATGAGACTTTATTTATTAATCTAGAGAGAGAAGGGTAAAAAGGAAGTTTTAACTAATTAGAGCCTTCTTCTTTTCTAATGGGTATTTTTGTTCCTTTATGACAGGAAATTTTAGATTGTTGAAAAATTTTAGGTAGCTAGAGCTTTATGTGATTTGGGGTTTTTTATTCACCTTATTCTGAATAGGAGGTTTTTGATTATGCCCACATTCCGGGACGAGCAGTTCTTCATCGTGGTCGCCATCGGCATGGTGCAAGAGCGACTATTTCTGGGCACCGAGTCAACTTAGTTATATGGTGCAGAAGGTATCTTTTTCCTCCTTTGTTCTTGCACTTAGCATCCCCTCTTTTGCATAAAAGGGCTCCATTCTAGGTGCAACTTCTTTGTCTCAGTGGTGACATAGTTTTGAACTAGCATGGAATCTCAGAGAATTTAATTCTCAGGCTTCCTTTTAACATCCATTCATGATTCCTTCCCAATACAGTTACTGCATTGACCGGGATTGAAATCAAACCTTGAAATCAGAGGTATAATACTAGCTAATTTTCTAATTCTACCTTATGAAATAACTATAAAACAAACACTCTAAATGCCGCATGCTGGGGCTTAGAGGATGAGACAATGCGCTTCATGGTTTAGATGAGCAGAAATATAGAGGAAGTTAATTTTTGTTAACGCTGTCTTGCGTGAGAGCTGCAAACTTTATCTTATTTTGCTCTTAGTGGTTTGGTGCTTTGGTAGCATTGAAGTTCAAGCTGTTTGCTGAATTGTCTGTCCTCATTTTTTTTTTCTTTGCTATTTTTAATACTTTTCAGTTCAGTTTTTCGAGAGCTTAAGAAACATCAAAATGATTTTTCCAGCTGGTGTGGAGATTGCCGACGTGAGAAAAAAGAAAGACAACATCTGTCAGTTGCTGCTACCAAACTGGTATATGTTGTGATGAAAAGATGGATAGGTTGAAGAAATTGCGTCAGTTGCTATAGTTGCTATACACTAATCTTTTGATATCTGCTTTTGTAGGAATTGCTGAAGAGGGATGGTATATCTGCATCTTGAGTCATTAATTTCTCTCAAGTTTTGCTTGTGAAGCTGTAAGATAGCAGATTTCTCACCCTTGCCAAGTGGCGATTCTTTCTTTCTTCTTTCTTGCTGTTTCAGTCCTTTTGTGTTAAAGTTGTCCGAGGCTTTTGTTGGTTATTAATGAAGGGTGCATCTTGTATTCTCTCTTTCCAAGTTGGATTGAAATCTGTCTAATGCAATGTTGTCTTATTTGCTTTAAAAATTGAAATATGCACTAATCTCTGGTGCAATGCAATCATACAAGAAGAAAAATGTTCTAGTTAAAATCCTATATTCTACCTAGCATTCTTTTTCATGCGAGAACTTTATAAGATAATTCAGTTAGGGGTTAAAGTAGAACTATAATCAATGACCATGACCTAGCATCCTTTGTCATTGTACAACTCTCTTGGAATTTATACTTTGGTATACGGTGCTAAGCCCCACCAAATTCTCCATCCTGTAGCACGGTCCAAACTGTGCTTCAAACAGGTAGACGCTCTCACGGTACTTGCTCGCTACAGATGATCTTTCAGCAGGCCTTTTTTCCTACCGTTATTGTGCTTCTTTGCTGCTGACTGCAAAAACACAGTTAGACCTGCTTGCACGTCTATTTAGAAGAAGGCATGGCAGTATTTGGTGTCTGATTTGCCCAGTGCATAAATTTTTTTGTCTGACTTACTGTGTCTTATGTTTTGATTTAAAAGAGGAGGGCTCGTTTTTTTACCTTCCCCCTTGCAGGCTGCTGGCTTCTTTTCATCCCAGTGTTTTTCCATGGCCACTAGGGAAGAATAATTCGAACTTTGATCTCGTAGTGGTGGTCCATGAAGGGTACGGCAGGTTTGGTGTCTTGGCCATGGAAAAATACTGATGAAGACACTTGGATGGCCACCAGTTGTAGTTGGCCCTTTTCTGTTACTAAAAAGGTGTCCATTGGTGTACAAAGAATAATATTCCAGGACTTCTTCCGGATAAACTGAGTTTAATTTCGGGCGAGCGAGCTTGCACTGATTCACCCATGTCTTTTACGAGAAACCTTGTATTGTTCTGACTGACTGAACCCTTTTGAAATATGATGAATTTTCAGGTTTCTGTGTGAAAAGAAAAACAATCCGTGCATGTGATATGTGTACGCAGATGCCTTATCGTATTTGTACTATTTTCGCTGTATAGACTAGTGCATTTTTTTGAGTAAATTATGGTTTCAAGAAGCTATATAAAGAGTCCTTTTTTTAAAAAAAAAAAATAATCGTTTATAGCTTGCGTTAAGGTTACCGTTACTGAACTGTTGAGGTATCACTAACTCTATTTTAGCTTAAAATACCTTCCTTTTATTCATTCAAAATTTTCAATTTCGTGTAAAACATTGAATCGCAATTTTTATGCCGGTAGGCCTACCAATCTGTCTCCAATGCCGAGTTGTTTAAGAATCTTCTGGACTCCCAAAACTCCTCGCAGTATATCCGGGATGATTTCATGTATACAAAGCTTCCAGCTCGTTGCTCTATCCTTTTAATTTAGGTTATAATCTAATCACTTCTGTGACGGAATCAAGGTTTTGTTCTTTCATGTCATTATTAGTGGCACTATCGTCATTATGATCAACCAAATTGAATCTGGACTCTTCTATGAGCTAATGGACAAGTTCATGATCTATCTTTGATTTCTTCAAACGCAATATGTTGGCATATGCCATAAAAAGTTAATTAATTTTGTTGGAGTGAGAGACTGGACCGCTTGTTTTGTCAACATTCTTTGTCTTTCCACATCGGGACCGAGCTATCCTTTTTGAGCCTCTGTTTAATGTTTCTCTCTCTTGCCGTAACTTAAGTGGTGTCAAAGGCGCTTCACCTCTGTGAAGGAAAATAAATAATTAATAAGCACTTAGGTCAGAAGTTGTTGCACTTGCACCTAAGAAAGACTTGATGTTCGTAGCGTGTTTTGCGGGGTCATAGCCTTCTTTTCCTCGATAAATAAATATTCTAATATGATAAAAAAACACAAAAATAATTTTAAATAAAAAAATACGATTTCGAAAACGTTAACCTGGATGGACGTTGTAATGGGATTTTAGACTCGTAACGGATTATTAGTACATGGCAATCAAACTCCTCTCATGGTTTCGGTAGCTTCACACAGCGTGCAGTGCATTTGCAATGGTTTTACACTCGACTAACAAACTAGTGTGCCCTGGTTTTCATAGCCTATTGCCGCGTGTGATGATACTACTTGGCAGCTCGTCAAGTCAGTCGGGGGACTGGAGCGGAACCTACCTTTCCCAGAAATCCCAACCTTTTTTGGTCCCAACATTAAGCACGAATACGCTTCCGATAAGGCCTTGATATTTATTTTGCTATAGATATTTTAGTATATTGTACGATGCTGTGCAGTGTGTTAATATTTTTTAAAATATTCTTTAAAAAAATAGAAAATATTTTATTTTATTTATTTAATATTCATGCCAGACTCAAATGATATAAATCTTATTATAATACCAAATTTAATAAACTTGAATTCAATAAATATAACAGGCTTAAGAGATTTGATTTTGACAGTTACAATACACCCATAGATCTTAGATTTTAATATCCTGCTAGGTTTAAGTGATACTTAAGCTTGATTATCATGTGTAATTATTTTTTTTATAAAATATACATTTAAATTATTATTGATGTATCCTAAATAAAAATTATAATAATTTTTTTATTGTTTATAAAAAAATATTTAAACTACAATCAAAGTATTTAAAACAAAAATACTAATTATTTTATTATATTTTTTTACTAAAATACCCATTTAAATTATATTGAAATATTTTCAATAGAAATTCTAATATATATATATATATATATAATTTTTTATTAAAAATATTTAAACTACCATTAAAGTATCCTAAATATAAATACTAATTATTTTTTTAGAAATATTTTTTATTTTTAATTAGAAAATTTAAACTATCTTTAAAGTATCATAAATAGAAACTCTAATTAATTTTTTTACAAAAAATATTAAACTATCCTAAATAAGTTTTTCATAATATTTTATATTTTTTATAAGAACAATTTACACTGTTCTTAAATTATCATAAACATAAATTTCAATCAACTTTTTAAAAATTTTACAGGCTTTTATATCTAACGGCTATATCTAATTTAAAAGCCTCTGCATGAATTTGACTATTATATCAAATCAAAATAAATAATAATTAAATGGAGGATAAATATGTATTTTAGTTACTATGAAAGACAAGAGAAAAAAAACACAAATACTTGATAATTAGTAGCAATTTAACCATGATATGTCTGCACGGACAATACTATGTAGAAGATATATCTGTGCATATATCTAAATGACAAATGATATGGGCATATCTTATTTATCTTACATGCCTCCTTAATAATATGGGTGTATCTTATTTATCGGGATGCATGAAACAATTACCAATAACTTTTTAAACAAATAATAGAAAAAATAATATGGCAATATTAAAACGCTCTCATAATTCTTTTAATTACATATTATAATTAAATAAATTTTATTATCATAATCTATAGTGATATATATCTAGAGCTAGGGTGAAAACCCTCACAGTTTAGTTTTTTTAATAATATTTATATATCACAATTTGCTCATAACCATTCCAGTATCAAGACAAGATAAGGTTTAGAAAGTATTTGGAAAAGCGGTCAATTCATGTTTTTAAAAAATTTAAAAATATTTTTTTTATTAATTTTTTAATATTTTGAATTATTTTGATGTGCTGGTTTTTTAAATAATTTAAAAAATAAAAAAATCATTTTAAAACATTTAAAATAAAAAATATTTTAAAAAATAATTATAAATACGTTTCTATATATAATCTTAACATCAACAAAAAGGGACGTAAGTTTAACCTCTAAATTGAATATAACAGCAAAAGAAGACCTGATGTATTTAAAGTTAATAATCTGATGGGTCTTTGGGGTTTGAAGACTGGTTGTAGGGAAGTTGTGCGTCCCATCTCGGATGCTTTATGTTTGCTAATGTCATTGGTTTTCTTGTTCAATGAGAATGGCAGTGTCTCCAGCTCAATATGTACCACGTGAAGGCAACCAAGGCGCTGACTTTGTCAAAATCCCTCCTGATTTCGTAAATAATTTTAAATATGCTCTCCATGATGGTCCCCCGGCCCGGGTTAAAAACTATGCAACCTTTGCCTCCCCCAAACGACGACGATTGAAGACGCGATTAACGTTGATGATGACTAAGTCAGTCTAGATAAATTAAACCATATGCATCAGATAGTGTTTGGTTTGGAGTGTCGGACCAAAAGGACAAGGATGGATGTAAATAATCATGTTTCTTTAGCAACCATCTAGGTGGTGGCCAAATGGTAAGAACTTGAAATCAAGGGGTTTGCTCCCTCTGTGGTCTCAGGTTCGAGTCCTTGGTTGCTCATATGATGGTCACTAGAGGCTTACATGGTCGTTAACTTCAGGGTCCGTGGGATTAGTCGTGGTGCGCGAAAACTGGCCTGGACACCCACGTTAATCTAAAAAAAAAAAATCATGCTTGTTTAGCTTAAGATGGAGATAGAATTCAAAATTACTCGTCACGGGGATAAAAGCGAGTGAACTTTCCTCCCTTTGTTTTTTAGAGGACACCTGGGACTGAGGCGAAGATAGAACTCATTGCACAATTTAATCCCAAATCCATTTTCATGAACGTTATAAGATTTCAAGCCCTTGCCCTCCACTTTCTAATCTTAACCACTAATCCTGTATGAACCATCTGTGACCGTTGGATTGCTTAACAGGAAAAGGTAAAACATATAAAACCAGGTATACGATTAAAGTTCAGAAAATTGAAAAGACATAGAGATAATAGAGAAATTTCAGCTAAGCAACTTGCCATCGTCCCCGGATAATACCATCAAAAGAAATCTATCATTTCATTTTCGTGAATTTATAGACACCAGAGTTTCACCTTGTTGCGTGTGGAGTTGGAAGATAAAAATAATTTAAATTATATAAATAATTTAATTGATGATATCCAAAAAATCTAAATAGTCTACCGATCTGGCTTTTAAATTGGATAATCCATTAATCATGTATTGATCTTTACGATATATTTCTAGCTTGTTTTTATTTAATTTTGCTATGATATAATGGGATATAACTGGATGATTTAATGACAACTGAAATTTACAATTAAATGAAAACTGAACAAAGATGATTTTAAAAATAATAAAAAAGGATACTTGCACAAGTAAAAGAAACAGGGGAAGAACCAGTACAGAATCAAGAACACCTGAATGGCAAAAGGAGGATAGATTAGTAAGTTAAGCTTTTTGATACTTGCTTGTTTGTTTCCTTGATGATTTTTGTACGAGCATGGCCAATTGACAGTGTGAACAGAAATCCTGAGAGATAAAAAAAAAGGGTGTCAGAGGAGGATACGCGGATCTTTATGGGCAGTGGAGATTGCATCATGACCCCCTTTGAGGCTCTTGTCTCTAGTAACGTCTTTTTTTTAATCAACATGATTTAATTCTCCGTCATTGTTTAGTGTTTTCTCTAATTTGGATGCAAGTCACCGGAGATCGTGGAAAATCTCCCTCAACAGGGTCGGTCCCCGTCTGAATGTGTCTTAACCTCCCCCCACCACCGCCCACCCCAACTCTTAAGCTATTACTTTATTAATCACATGCATGTTGGTATCTATGGTGACAGAACTCTCACTTACCAAGCGATTAGGGGACCCCTTTCTCTCAAATTAAGCAGCACCAATTACCTTCATGTGTGTATATATATTTTTCCCAACTTGATATATTTTTTTATTATTATCACATAAAAGTTGAAGAATTAATTATGTTGTTTGCATATAGAGCAATAATGACGACCTAACTAAAGTAGAAGAAATGATTAAGAATATTTAATTAAGAATCGGCAGTCAAGAGCTGCATGCCATGCGCGGTGCTTCTAGTTGTTTGAATTAACTAGTTGCTTTCCACGTTCCAACCTATAATTTGACCAGGCTTTTTTGTTATTTTTCTAGATCACTAATTAGAATGATTTAATGATCCTCCGGGAGAGCTCAGATCACTAGTTTTTTTTATATAAAAAAATGTATTCCAAACTACAAATGGCTAGCTAGTTTAACTAAGAAATAAAGTCGATTTCCTTATTATTACAATTGTTAATTGTTATTATTTTGCCTGCATATAAAAATCTAAAATATAGCTGTTCAAATATCATTTGGTATCCTTCATCATTCATCATCCCTTGTATTTGTGATAATTTATCTTTTTTATTTTTAAATTAATCAATTCAATGTCATTTTAATTATTAGAATTAAGGTGATATTTTATAGTACCAATATTTTTATAAATTTTATCAAGTAAATATAGAGAATTAAGATAAAACAAAAAAAATTATGTTCTTCTAATAATAATTTTTTTTATCTATTTATATAGGTCATATTTTTTATATATGATTAGAAAAAATAATTATTTTTTTAATATTATATATAATAACTTGAATTAAGTTCATCTATAATGTGCGAATAAGGCTTAATCTAATAACCAACAACCTTAATATATGTGTGTACGAATGCATGTATACACGGATCGAGGGTAGTTTTGTATTTAAATGAACGAGCTGTTTAACAGAGATCCAAGTTGTGCGTGGGGAATTTGGCTTTCGAATCCTGTGATCTTCGATGGTGCGTGGGGACTGCTTTCCGATCCTGACAGGCTGTTTGTATCGGCTGCGTACAAAGCTGGATCAAACACAAGCATATGTTGGTGGTAAAGGTAGAAGAATGGAATGGAGAGTCCGTACAAGTTGTCCTCTTTCGAAGTCTTCACAAACTTTGCTTTTTTTTTCTTTTTTTTTACCATTTGAAGGACCTTGCGATCCTAGCTGCAAGATTTAACCTAGCCTATGCATGAAGGCACCATGCCCTGAATTTGTCCTCATTAAGCATGTACAGACGCAAAAGCTCCATGGTTGTTGTGGTCCCTCCATGACAAACTCAAGGAGACAAAAAGGCTAATGACCATCGGTTTTTCCCCCCCAGCACGTGGCCGTGGTCCTTCGATAGCCTGGTTTAATATGCTGTAGGATAATTTGGCTCTACTCTTGAAAATATTTGATTTTTTTTTCGTTTTAAATTTTTTATTATAATTTTAATATTAAAAATAAAATTTAAAAAAATATTATTTTGATATAATAAAAATACATTAAAAAATAACATCTACTAAACCTGATATAAATATTTATAAAGAAATAGTTTTTCTCCTCAAATAATGCATTGCTAATGCAGTGCCCTGTAAGAAGATATAATTTTTTTAAAATTAATTTAGAACTGTGATCATTAAAAAATAAATTCAAGATTTATTCAGTTGAGTTACCCTCCTCAGCTACATGGTTAGTGTATCACTTTAAAGATTTTGTTTATTTTTATATTTTTATTAAAAAAATCTTGTTTTAAATATTTTTAGATTAGTTTAACATGTTGATGTTAAAAATAATTTTTTAAAAAAATAAAAAATAAATTATTTTATTATATTTTTAAATAAAAAATACTTTAAAAAATAATAAATACTACAGTAACAAACAGGCTATATGTAAACCAGACAGCTGACCCTTGCATCTCTTGACTCTTCTTTTATTTTTTTCCCCTTGAAAGATATAGTTTTATTAAACAAATTAGGAGGACCACCATCAAAGTATATTTCCACTCCAAGAATTCAACAAAATTGTACATTTTGTCCTTTATTATAACATTAATTGGTAACTTTTTTAAAAAAATCGGAAGGTGTCCAGAAACATCATCGATTTAGACGACGACATCTTTAATTGTTAATAAGGACAGTTCCTTCTCAATTTATTCAAAATTAACAATTCATTTTTTGAGAATGCATGAGTATGACTTTTCCGTGAAACAGTAGCAGCTGTGAGTTTTTCTGGACGCGACGGCTTAACAGTCACATTAATTGGAGCAGGTATTGGTCGACCTTTGTTAGGTTACAATCAATTTTTGTGATGACAAGTTTTCATTGCATGATCTGCCCCTCTTGTTTCCATGTGCCAAACTCTTTCAGCGTCAAATACATGATAACAATTTATTTCAAGTGCAAGCATTTCCTATCAAATTTAATTGCTGTTAATTATTTTTCGGTAAATAAGCTATTTAAATATAGACTAATCCCTGTCTCTCTCACGCAATTTAATAATCCTTTTCATAGTCACATGTAATTCTTTTTTCTTATAATAGAACAATACCTGCAATACAAGCAAGCGTTGTTGAGGTGTGTGAGATAAGAAATTGTGTTCGGTGAAGAAACCCTTTTTATTAATCTTACGATAGAATTCCCTCGATCATTGCCATCTTAATTAGAGTCCTTTCCAGGGGGATCCGATAGAAAATTAGCACGACATGCTACAACGATGAAGCATGTGAATCGAGAAATCATTGTCATCTAACTTGCATCGATGGACGCGGACCGAATTTCCCATCGGAAAAATATATATATTTTTTAAATAATCACTCTTTTTCGATCGTGAACAACGTATTAATCTTCACTTGCGGGCGTATTGACTAGTCCCTCGTCTGTTGAGCTCTATAAATTAACAGCAATAAAAAATAAAAATAAAAACTTTGAAAATGTATTTGCTTGTAGTGAGAAGTATTTTCCACCGAGGAGAGGAGAGGAGAGGACCCACCACACATGGCCTTTGAAAAGACCCAAAATCTCCTTCCCCCTCTCTAGTCCCGCAAACTTCGACATCCATAGCATCGCCTGCCCTCTAAAACCGAATTCTCTCTCCCTCCCCCCTATCTTTTGGCTATTTATTATCAAACACCTCTCTATATATCAAAACCATCCCCTGTCTCTCTTAATCACACAACCTAAAACACTGTGGACTCAACCAAAACACACATAGAGAGGAAGAGGATAAGATGGGGTTGCAAAACCAGCTGAACGATGTGTCTTCTGAATCGATCCCGTTACTCCTTATAGCATTCATAGCCAACTGTGTTGCCTGCCTTCGCTCTTTCTTTTTCAGCGTTTTCCACGCCTTGGGCGTTCACCGATTGGACCAAGATCACGTTATGGATGATAGGCTGATGGGCTCAATGGGCTCTGGTCTTGCCGGCCTGATCGTGCTTGCCGAGCAGCGTAAAATCAACCGGGTATTTGCTTACAAGTATTGTTGCGGTCGTGATGAAGGAAATGACAAGGGAGGATCGGATTGTGTGGTGTGCTTGTGCACGCTAAGGGATGGGGACCAGGTGAGGAAGCTCGATTGCCGCCACGTGTTTCACAAGGAATGTTTTGATGGATGGCTCGATCATCTCAATTTTAACTGCCCTCTGTGTCGGTGGCCGCTTGTTTCCGATGAGCGCGTTGAAGAAACGCGAAGGCGTGTGGGGGAGAACTTAGTGGAGTGGTTCTCCCTGAGATGATGCATGTTCGTGATGACGACGAGGATGATTATTCGATGATGATGATGACTGGTGAATGATTTTAAGGATGTTTTTTTTTTCTTTTAATTAGATTATTTTGAGAGGGTTTCTGGCAGTTTCGACTAGCTATGAGCTCTCTCTTTTTTTTTAGAATTTCTGAGCCACTGTAAATTTTTTGAGAGCCCTCGAGGCCTTGGGGTTCTTTTCTGTTTTTTTTACTGCTGTGCATTTTTCAAGTTTTAGTATTTGTCATCGGAGGCCACTCTCCAACAAACCCTTCTTACAAAATCACCATGCCATGTTGGTTGGGGCTGCTTTTTAATGATTTCATTTAATTTGTCATGTATTTTATACATCATTGTTATTGTTTTTTGTTTTCAACGGGATTGGATTGTTATAATTTTTTTGGGAAAAAATTAAGATGGAGATCTGAATTTGGAGACTCTAACTGAACTGTTCAGCTAACGTTTAACAGAACTAGGGTCTTAATTGTTGCTTAAGATGGAAGTCATGTAGTTTCAATGGTTTGGGCACTGATTGGACAATGATGATAAGGTCACTGGTTTATCTATAATACCAGATAAATCTACACAGCAGCAAAAGGACAATTTAGAACCTATCTATCTATCTAGGTTAAGGCCAAGACTTTCAGGCTCTGCTTGCCTCGCTTAAGATGGATAATAGTTTTACTCAAAATTATAAATGATATTTTTTAATTATTTCTTAGGTGTTGTGTTGTCTATATTTGAAATTTTTTATTAAATGGGAATAATATTTATTTCATAAAATATAATTGATAAATATATTTTATATATTCTTAAAGTTTTTTTAAAATTATTTAAGAGGGATTTTGAATCATCACTCAAGTTATTCATATGATCCGGCCGGCCCTGTTTTTCCGGCGAGCTAGAACCCGTTACATTGTGCTTTTTTGCTTATGACAGAAATCATCATCGTATGCTACCACCGTGTTGATCGTAAAAGAGATGGGGTGAGACGAAGGATAGGAATTTGTCGTCAATTTTATTTTTCCATGTTCTAACTAACCTGGAAAAAGGAGACAGCAATAATAAACACACGTTACTGTAATGGTGGGAGGCTTTTCTTTTATAAAAAGCTCAGACAGAACAGTGAAGAAATAGAAAGTATTTGGTAATACCACGCTGGTTGAAAGTAGAATATGCTGTTCCCTCTCCAGAAACTCTTGCAGGCATGGATTCACTATTGCTTTGAAAAAGAATACAGTTTTACAATTACTGGTTCTTAACCTCTTAAAGCGGAAGCCCATAATCCCAAAAATCAAAATTTCGGTTCACCAAATTGGTTGCGAGTTGCAATTCGACGAATTCTAACAGCATCACCAAATGGCGGAAGTTCCAAAGACTTGTATTTCGAGTTTGAGCCCTTCGCCTTCTTTGTTTACATTTTAGTTAGATTCATTAAAAAGAATCAGGAATTAGTAGCAGTTTCAAATTAAAAGTAGTAATGGCTCAGGCCCAACTCGATAATCTTTGATAATTATAAAATCCAAATGTAAATGAGAATAAAAATGAAGGGTTCATATGAAAAAAATTACCAGCAGGAAATTGGGAATTGGAAACAAAGGACTAAAAGAATTCAAAACAACGAAGAGTCAACTGAAAGCTTGTACAGCTATGAATAACCGAATTTAGCATAAAAACGAATCAAGACGCTTGCTATCCTTCCTCATGTGGAGATATTGAAATCATATGCAACGGTTGACAGAAACTAACATTCGGGAGACCAGGGCACACAGGGTTTCCCACAAGTCTGAGAACATGATAATGAAAATTGAGATTTATGGTGAGTGGTTGAAAGAATTGATTCATTTTTCATAAGAATAAATGTAAGTTCTAGAAACTCGCTTACATTAATTTGTTTTTGTAGTGAGCTGACAGTGTTACGGCCGAAATCTGGTTGTTCCGCAGATCAACGAGTTGAAGTTGTGGACTAAAGCTGTCATCCAGGTCAAAGGTGCCATTGAATGCATTGTTCCTCAGTAGCCTTCCAAATTTTAAATATATGAATGGTTAATTTTGCACTTTCTAACAATTTTTAGTACTAGCTCAATGGACACTTGGAATCCGAAACAAAACTTACACTTGCTGTATATTGGGAAAACTGAAGACTTTTGGCGTTAAAGTCCCTTGAAGAGATCCATTTTCAATAACTCTGCACCATAATGGGAATTTCCAAATGAGAAAACAATCTATAGGTCTCTTCACAATATATTTCTGATGTGATGGAGACTTACAAGGTGGTGAGAGATGGTAAGGTTGAGAACCAATCAGAAGATTCTGAAGAGTAGAAAGAATTGTTACTGAGATCCCTGCAAAAATAAATTATGGATCAGAATTCGGTAACATGAAAAGAACAAGTTTAAAGAACAGAAGGGATCTTCCAATTAAATTGACTTACACGTAACTGAGGGAGTCCATTTTAGTTAAATCTGGTAAAGGGCCCGCCAGTTTATTGTTTGCTAAATTCCTGTGAGTTACGAAGGCAAAAGTATCATCATTTTTAACAAACTGAAACCGCTTGCCTTCATAAATTGTGCGAGTAGATTAAAAGTACCCACAATTCATTGAGATTCGTGAGGTTGTTCAGATTTTTTGGAACCTCCCCAGATAAAGCATTTCTATTGAGTCGACTGCGGCAAACAAAATGAATTATATCAGTCCTAATTGAGCTCGCAACGAGGAAGACAAAACCGGGACAGTTTTCACTTACAGAACCTCAAGAGTCTGAACTAGACCTAATGTGGAAGGAATTTCTCCTTCAAGTCGATTCCCATCGAACAATCTGTCATCAAAGAATCACAAATCAATTAGAAGGGCAGAATTGGGGTGAAATAACATGCTTGAGGAACAAAACCATCATGTCGTTACCAACTTACACGCGTATCAGCATCATATCAGAGCTGAAAAGTTCAGGTGGAATGAAGCCTGAAAGCTGGTTTCTATTGAAATGGCTGCAAATTCAGAAAATTAGCTATTATTTATGCATCAGGCATTAATTAATTGCAGTTATAGAAACATGTAAATACAATGCTGGCTCATGTTCCACATTGAAGGTGTTAATGAAAAATATGCTCACAAGTGCTTAGCATTTAGTAGCTGGTCCAAGCCTGGGCTGGAGTTCTTGGAGATTGGTATGGTTCCTGTCAATTGATTTTCTGCAAGGTCCAGCCAGTAGAGTTTGGAGAGTTTACCGAGCGAAGCGGGGATTCTACCAGATAAAATGTTTGAGTTGAGAGCCCTGTAAACAAGGTTAGTGTTTAACATAGTGAAGATATAGCATCCCTGTTGATTCATGTATTCATAATTATCACAAGTTTAACGACTCTTACAAGAAGGATAGCTCAGCAAGATTGCCCAGCTCATCTGGAATACTACCACTGAAGCCACAGCCAGCAAGAATTCTGAAAAGGCGCATGAAATACAGTTGCTATGACATGTTCAAGGAAAAAGTATATATGCCGGCTGACCATGTAGAAAATTGAGTACATCTTACAGGATTTTCAAGTTTTTCAGATCTCCTAACCGTGGAGTGAGGGATCCTGTAACGTTTGGATTAAATGACAGGTCCCTGCAATAAAAATACCTCAAAGCTTGAATGTTAAGATTTTAAGACAGATTATTGCACGCATCTGACCATCTGTGAAAAAATGTAATGTTTCAATGCTTAATTATTAGCAACCTTGCTAAGGTAGAACTACAATTTGAATTTGCTTAAAATAAAGAAAATAGATAACTTACAAGGATCTCAATTCGGTTAGTCCTCCAATACGATCACTTAGATTCCCTGCGAGGCTCATGCTTGGTAACTTCCTGAATTGTATAAAATTCTTACTGATGATCAGAATGATCTTGCTTTTGATCAATCTTTAGAGACTGTGAATAATAATTAGTTACTGATCATGATGAGGGATTCAGCACTGACAATGAAGTGATCCTTGAATTGGTGCATGTAACTCCTACCCATGGTGCTCCACATGGATCATCGGTCTGATCCCTGCTTGGTGGCGTATTTTGCCAATGACTTTTGAGGGATTGGAGTTCTGCAGCTGCTAATACCACACAAAACCATTGCTCAAATCATAAACTACTGGTTGTTGGCTTGATAACATGCAGTTGGAAATGAGATAAATCCAATATAGACGATAAAATATGGATCGTAATAATAATAATAGAAATATCAAAGAAATAAATGACGTTACAAGAAGAAGAGGATAGAGGAAGGAAAGCTGTTAAATTACCATCACCGGGGTCTGTGGTAGAGAAAATGAGATGAATTCCAGAAGCAAAGAAAGAAAGGAGGAAGAACAACTGGGCTGTGGCTCTAAATCCCATGGCTGCAGTATTGAGTGAGCTGTCGAGTTAATTTCAAGCTATATACTACCACCATCAACAACGTACCAGAAGAACTCTAGCAGTGATCTAAATTGGAGCCGGCCTGGCCTTATTTGCCTCCTTGTTGCCCCTTGCATACTTACCAGGAAATTGGCCATAGTTAGACTGCATCACTGTCACCTCTTTCCTTCTCTATGCCTCTTTCATAATCGTTATTAGCATAAAACAAATTTAATTTGGGCGTACGTTTTCATGTTTCCTCTACCATTATTGTTTTTTAGCGGCCAAATGACAATGGTAGATGTTTTCTTTCCCGTATCGATTCTTGGAACGCCCGCCGTTATTTTTGTTTTCCATTAATGCTGTCCATTCCACCAAGTATTCCATGATTTAATCGAAACACAAATACTCCAAGACATCGACTGAGTTGACCCCTTGTAACCATAACAAGTACACCATGGTGCGTGCAAACTGTCCGGATACCCATATAAATAAAAAAAAAAAGTATGTTATTTAGTGCAAAAACGTCAAAGGATAATTCTGCCTCTCCATTTGTTATCCAACTGTTTATCCAATCCCCCACCCATCTTTCTTGGAGAAAAGAAGCCATGACCAAATGACAAAAAATGATCATGGCTGACAGTCTCAGTCTCATCCCTCCAAAGTATCAGATGCACAGCAAATTGAAATAGGTAGATGAAGAGCGTTATGCTTCTTAAATACTCCGAATATTACAAGCTTTCTTTTTGTATAGTGTACGGGGATGTCTGTACGGGTATGGACTGGTCCTCCGAGTGGGAAGAGGATAACGATGGTCGTGTGGAATAGACGATCATTCATGGCTTCTATATCTTCATATTTCAGTGACACTGGACCCAAATCACCAGCAGTGATCACTGCTCGTGACGTCCTGGCGGTCTGATTCTCTGAATCTCTCACACATTTTGATTAATTTGTGCCAGCAAAATAAAATATAAAAAAACTAACAGTAGGGAACCAAGTGTACTGACCCTGCAAATATTGATCAAGCTGATGCATTCGTGAATTGATTTGTCTCGTGTTTCATGCGAACGGTTTATGAATATAATCCTCTTTTTCTTGATTGCTAAATGACGCAAGTCAAGATTACTGGAGCCCTTGTTCAGTAGCTGGAAGAGATTGACTAACACTCCAGTTTCTCTTAGAAATCTCAAGAATTTCTCATACTTTGACAAAAAAGCTCGAAATGTACCCAACACTTCCTCATGATCAAAAGCCACTTCTCCAATCAACTGAAAACCAAGCCCGTGAGATAGATTCCAATGTTTGAATTTATTGATTGTTTTAAACTCAGAATAGACACAGCAATTATTGGTCCTTAAAGAAATTTATATTTGGTGAATTGGTCGTGGAAATTAAAGAAAGGATTAAATTGCAAAGAAATATTAAATATAGAGATTTATATTTGGTGATTAACTAATTATCTGGCAAGGAACATAATGATTACATAACAATACCAAAAAATAAATGTTGGCTGGTAAGGTAAATTGTATCTTGACCATTTTGGTCATACGTTAATCATTAAGCTTCAAGCCATTGACTTGGTGGACTAGCGTCAAAGACTTCCTGGCAGGTCGGGTTTTTTAAGTGCTAGAAATTCTACCAAAGCAATTCTTCTCTGTCAATTTATTACCCTAATCCACATCTTTCTTTCAGAAAAGAAACCATGACAAAAAGGCAAGGTTCACCTACAGCCTCAGCCACTCTGTTTACTCTGCTAATCTTTCTACTCACAACCAAAGTTCTAGCAAGATTCATCCCACATTTTTGCTCCCCTTCCTCATGTGGAGACATTGAAATCATCGACTACCCTTTTCGCCTGAAGACCGATCCCGCTGGCTGTGGCGAACCAGACTTCGAACTTTCTTGCGAGAACAACAACACCATATTAGAACTCCACTCAGGGAAGTATCTTGTTAAGCGGATTTCCTATGATGTTCAGAGACTCCGTGTCGTTGATGTTAACTTAGCTAATGGTACCTGCAGCCTCCCGTACAAATCAGTGTCGGTTGATGAGTTTATGGATGATGATCTCTATAGATTAGACGCTACTACTTACACAAGTTTTATCAAGTGTTCAAGTAATTTGAGTGACCAAGCTTACAGACTAGTTCCTTGTTTGAGTGGAAATGAGACTAGTGTTTATGTTAGTTATGTCACCTACATAATTTCTAGTCTCCAAGGATCTTGCTTGTTCGTTTCAAGAGTGCCTACGGTTTATCAGGCTGTGCTGTTCCCCTCTTATGATAGTATCTTGAAATTGATGCAAACAGGGTTTGATCTTGAATGGTCTATTGGGTGCCGGCACTCATCATATAGCTATGGTTGTTACAGATCAGGCCAGTCACATCCCAAAAACATTCCTTCTTTTCTTGATCTGCTTTGATTATCATTATTTTGTTTCGAAGACTGTTGTGAATCATTTCTTGAGTGAAGTCGTAAAGGGCTGAACTTTTCGGTGCTTATGTGTCTGTGCAGATTATTATCTTCCTCCATGGCTTGCAGCCTTCTCTGTCGTTTGGGATTTTTTATCAGGTATTTCTTTCACGTATCGGAACTCCCAAGTCCTAACGCTCGCTGAGCTTATTGCTTTGTTTTTTCAAAATTAACAAATTTCATTATGATTCCAGCAGTATATCTTGTTGGAAGATTCATCCTCGCTCCGATAGGGATATTTGGATTCCTCATTCACAAGTATATGACAACAAAGAAGGCGTCTGGCAACGAAGAGATATTTCTGGTCAATCAGCAACACTTGATGCCCAAGAGGTACACTTTCTCTGACATTATTGCAATTACAAACAACTTCAAGGATAAATTAGGCCAAGGTGGATTTGGGAATGTATATAAAGGACAACTTCGTGATGCGTTTTTAGTTGCTGTTAAAATGCTTGGCAATGCCAAATGCAATGACGAGGACTTCATTAACGAAGTCTCCGTAATTGGTAGAATTCATCATGTCAACATAGTACGGTTGGTGGGATTTTGTTCCGAGGGATCCTACCGAGCTCTTGTATTCGAATACATGGCTAATGGATCTCTTGATAAGCTTTTGTTTTCAAGAGAAACAGAACTTCTTCTAGTTAGTTGGGAGAAACTCCTTCAGATAGCTGTAGGCACAGCTCGAGGGATCGAGCATCTTCATGGGGGATGCAGCGTATGCATTCTTCATTTGGATATTAAGCCTCACAATGTCCTGCTAGATAGTAATTTCATCCCAAAAGTTTCAGATTTTGGCCTCGCAAAATTTTATCAAAGGGAAAAGGATTTTGCATCCATAAGTACTACCAGAGGAACTATAGGGTACGTTGCTCCTGAAATGATTTCAAGGAACCTCGGAGCTGTTTCTTGCAAATCAGATGTTTATAGTTTTGGGATGTTATTGTTGGAAATGGCTGGAAGAAGGAAGTCTAATTCAAAGGGAAATTGCTCAAGCGATGTATATTTCCCATCATGGGTTTTTGACCATCTCAGTGAGGGAGGAGATTTAGAGCTTGAGAATGTCACCGAAATTGAGGCTGCAATAGCAAGAAAGCTGTGTATCGTCGGGCTGTGGTGCATCCAAAAGGCAGCATCAGATCGTCCAACCATGACGAAAGTGGTGGAAATGCTTGGAGCAAACATCGATGATCTGCAATTGCCTTCCAATGCTCTATCATTTCCCCAGTCTATTTCCAAAGAACCTCAATCAGATTCCTCAACGGAATTGCTAATACCCGAGACAGCGGATCAAAGCTTGTAGAATGACGTTGGTTGCCTGAAGAAAAAACCTACAGGAAGAAAAGAAAGGAAATGACACAAGTTTTGATGTTGAGACAGTCTTCTGGGGAAATACTTCAACTTATGTGTTAGACTATTTCATTGTATAGCTGCAGTAATTATGTGTCTACATGCCTTCTGCCCAGTACTCGGTATGTTCACACTAAACTTTAGTCGAGTAGAGTGGAGTTCGGGGAATTGTTATATGATCGTAGAAAACAGATGCATATGTTTTGGCTTAATCCTGAAAAACCAAAACGGACTGGCTCTCAGATTAACCATACTCATGCGTGCTGCCAGTGCCCTGAGTTTATTTCAGTACTTTATAGCTTTTCTACCACCCATTCATAAAATTTCCATGGAAGTTGCGTATCAAAATGTTTATTTTGAGGAAGGAAGATATGCGTGCGCTACGGCTTTCCTACCAGGCAAACTTCACCCTAGAACAAACTGTTCATCTTTGTGTTTCCCTGATTTATTAAACCCATCATCAATTGAATGTTAAGCTGAAAGCTTAATCGTCGAAGGATTGGATCGTCTAAACAGCTGATTGTGATTGAATTATAGCCACTGAATTTTCAGTATTGCTAGCTTTCATTATCGTTTCAGTTTCTAGAGATGTTGCCTTGCGCAATTGATTAGTCTTTTGTCTGTTTCTTTTCTTTCTTTTTTTTTTTTCATATTTTTTTGCTGCCATCCAGCCTTTACTTTAGTATTGTCGTTGATGTTTTGATTGTTTCCTAAATAAACTATCTTGAAAGAAAAAATCTTCTCTTTTGCTTCCCTGATCTGGATTTTAACGAATTCTGCAATTTGTAGCCATCAGCTAACACATAATGATATTGCATATTCTGCAGAAAACAATAATTTGATAGCATCTCTTCTTCATCGATCTTCCCTTAATCCCTTATACACCATAGCTTGTCTTTCCTTTTTGATTAAAAGAGTTGACTTGAAGAAAGATGACAACTTGGATTATTTCATGTGTACGAGTATGTCAATTATGAGAAATTTCTCAGCAATCAGCAATTCTTAACGCCACGCTCTCTTGAACTGATATAATAGTTGAGCTATCAAAATTAGTTCCGAGACTAGCTAGGCCGATGTGGCTTCCTATCAATTATAAGGGATGAATGACACCTTCTTGGTTGTTGTTAAACAGAAAAATTGTCTACGTATTATTGTAGCTGTTGGTATTTGTAGATTTGTTGGCCGTTTAAAGACAGGAACAATTTACTACAGCTTCCCATGAGGACAAGCTTCCGCCTTCGCCTCGAACTTGAATTGGTCTTGCACTTGGCCCAGTATTCCAAGCCCAATAAATAAACCCCGATTTTGGGACCAGTCGAGCTGTCTAACTGACTGTGTGGGCTCAGTCGATCCTATCTCTCCAATAATTTCCATGTCTGCCTTCCTGTAAATAAATTGCAAAAAGAAGAAGAGTGCAATGTACTAAATTTATTTAGCATGTCTGATGAGTGAAATTAAATTTCAAAACAATCGAGCCATTAATATTTTAAAACTCATTCTTCTCGACTCTTTTAAGTCCTGCCTGGAGATCCGACAGCAAAATTTCCACTAAGCAACCATATTTTCTCAATTAAAATCCAAAAAAGAAAGAAAACACAATTGCTTCAGATTTGATTTTGCCTGAATCACGTGGCTGTTTTGTTCCTTGTGCAGCATTAGCTTTGAAACTACCTTTCTGCAGCAATTATTGCTTTCAAAATCAGTAATAATTAATCAAGCACTTCTTGTTTTTTCTGTTCCATATTTAAACTACTATGACTACTACTTGATCATCTCATTAATTAATAAAAAGAGTTCCGATTGTGTCGATGGCCTAACTCGATCATCTGCATACCATGAACCAGTAATAATTCATGACAAAACATCTAATACAGCAAGGGATAGTGGAACCCAGCACTGATTCTACGGCGCAATTACGTACTGGAGGAAAAGATACAGATGCATCTTGACTTCTTTCTATGATCACTCGAAAAGATAAAATTTTCCTTTTTGGATTCATTATTGCTTAGGAATTTTCTTTTTATTTTTTATGAAACTGGTTGCTCTTTTAAGATTTAGGCATACTTACGTGCATATATCTTCAGACGTGTTCTGCTTTTATGTTAATGATTATTGATAAATTAAACGGTGAGGATAACATTAATTGTGATGCTCGAGCTCTCGAGAAGACTTGAAGCCAGATCATGGGTTCTTTAACTGCGCTCCTATGTAACATCATATATCATTTATTGTTTTTTCTCCGAATCAAAAAGCTGGCTAATGCACCTAAAAACGATCTTAAATCTGAACAAGACAGTGTATATGATTTCAGGCTGTTTGAACAGGAGGCCTTAAACTCCACCGTAAAACGACCTGTTGGCGGAATGCATGTATCAACTTGTTAGAATTCTTTCGATTTGTATCAAAAGGAACTCACAATTCTGTGGGGAAAATACGGTGCCATGTTATGAAGTTGAAAGGGACAATTCAAAGCAATTCTATACAGCTTCTTATTACTCAAGATTCAATGCATGTTGCTTATTAGTGAAATTAAGATCAGAATCAAAGTGATCCGGAATACACGAAAAAGCCATAGAGTCAGGAAACGAAAGAGTGGAATTTCACCAAGTCTCTGGCTGGTACAAATCAGTAAAGCAAGCAAGGTGGAGATACTTGATAGTAATTAAACAAAAACACAAAGTAGCAAACCAAGGCTCTCTTTTATCCCCGATCCATAACAAAGCAAATAGTACATGATAGGTGTAAGTGATGCATGCCCAGTAGCATTTCCATACCCTAACCCAAGACCAGATTATCAAGACATACCTTAACAAACTAGCTAGCTACCTCGTATGCATCTCTTACATCCCATGTATAATATAATATAAACCAGAAAAAGGCAAACAAAAAAAAGAGAACGAAACAAAAGGAGCAAACGAAGGCGTATCAAACCCAAAGCATAACGTCAACCGGTAAAGAAACAGGATGAAAAATAAAAGAACTAAAGTTCAGATGAATCGGACCGCTACCCTCAATTCCCCGCGATGCAACGATGCACTCTCCCGATTCTGCCCTTCACTAGGCTAGAAATTCAGGAGAGTGCAATTGCAAAGCCTTGTTTGTGTGTTCTTTTGCCATCAGTTTCACCCATATTTACAAAAGAACTGTTCTCCTCCTTGATGCCACCACGACCACCCACCAGGGCCACCACCTCCTTTGTAGCCACCACCATAATCGACGGACTCCCGCAGCCGGTTACCACCAATCATGATTAATTTTACCAAGTAACTATTATGAATTAATTTCGAAGCTTAAATGAGGCGACACCTACTAGCAAAAAAAAAAAACAGACTAGAACGAGAATGGATATAGGGCATGGGGGACATGATGGGTCATATATAAAGGCAGGATTGTAGCTTTTGGTCCAACGTGAGTGGGGTTTTATCTTTCCTATTATAATGTGAATTTATTTTGGTTCTTTCTTTCTCTTTTATTTAATTTTTCTTTCTCTTTATTTTTTATTAAAAAAAGGTGATGTTGAATTCTTGGTCTAAGCTATTTTAGGGCATGTTTGTGGGAGAATGCAAATAACTCCACCGACTCGTTTTCCGAGGCTCTTGGAGTTTTCATATTATTCTCATGGAGGTAAAATAAATAAATAAATAAAATGGACATTGATGGGGTTTCCTTGTCTGAACGTGGCTCGTTCCACTGCATTTTATAAAATGACCGCATTTTTCTTTTTCTTTTTAGTTCAATTACCTTATTATTGAGAGGAGGGTAAGTGAATGCTATTTTCCATGGCCACCTTTTGATCAGTCATTACCTTGAAAATTGAAAACAGACAAATATCGAGAGATCACAAGCAAAGTAAAAATTAATCAGCTGTGTACCTACTTGGATGGAGCGGCACAGGGATAGTGCAGTCATGAAGTGTTTTTTTTTTAATGAAAAGGACGCCCACTTCTACATGGAGGTGGATAATTGACACGTAATTATCCATGGGTTCAAAAGCAAAAAATTAATTATTATTTGTATCACCATGCATTTAACATACATGGTTGCCACTGGAGCCATGCTCAACTTGTTTCTATTTTTTTAATGTGTATAAACACATTAATACCTTATACGAAGATTAACTCAGAGTATGTAGGTATTTTATTATTTTTTTAATTTGTGCACTGAAGATCAAAAACTGTCCTTACTCGCATTTGAACTACTTGGATAATATTATTGTTAATATTAAACGCCAGGCCATTTATTTTATAATCATCGAGGGAAAAGTATTAATTTGAGTGGCATTGAAAAACTAAAAGGACAAAAAAAAGGGCAACCCTTTGTCAAAATGAAGTGGGGTATGCTGGCTTGAATTTGAAGAAATAAGTGCACCGGTAATTGTCTAGTCTTCCCTGTAGGACAGCGATATTCACTTGGACACGTAGAGACACGCTTTCAAGTTTGATAGAGGAAGAGGCAAATGCGGATGTAAAGTTTGTGCCTCACAGTCGCTTTACAGTAGATTTGTCTGTGACATTTTAAAAAAGCAAAGATATGGATTGTAAAGTCAGCGGTGAGATTCTCTTTTAATAGCTTTTCCCTATTCGCTCCCCAATTTTGAAAATTTCTTTTGAAAATAATAATATAATATTATTTTTACACATACCCAAACAAAACGCATTTTAAGACATGAGTTTTATTTCACCGCACCATCGATCGGACGGTAAAGAAGTGCAGCTAGCAGCCTCGGATTAACCTTGAGCATTTAATGAAAGTGTCTAATAACCAATATTAGCAAATGTCCAAGTTAACCTTACGCGTTTAATGAAAGTGGCACGCCTTCATCTGTTCAGAGTTGACCTTGTACTTCTCCCCTCACGCTCATTATGGGCCAATAATGAAAATTTCTTCAGGTGGATGCTTCGCTCCAAGCAATATAAATGCTTTATACTATACTGAATGGGTGAGTTGAATCTTAGCCGTCCATTGCACTACTGGTGATTACCGTGACCTAAACACCGCGTTTCACGTCATGATGATGCCATTTAGGCGTCCATGACGTAAGCTTTGCTTCAGTGGTTGTTGTATTAAACCCGAGCAGAGTGCTTGGAGGTGTGAAAAGGTATACAACTTTATCTTCAGATTTTTTTATTTTTTTGTAAGCATCATTTTAAGATGTTAAATACGTTAAGCAAACACCTTTTTAGTGTATAGTTTGATTTTTATTTTTTTATTGGCTAGTTATTGAAATCTCATGCATCCGATTTGTGCGTCATCATTCGTCACATTAGCACCATGGACTAATAGAGCTCAATGTTGATGCTATGTCTAGGCTACAGCGTGGTGTTCACCCAGCTGTCTATAACCATTTTTTTTAATCCTCGAAGTTTCTCATTTTTTCACTTTAGTTGTGATTTTGTTTTTTGTTTTTAGTTATTCAAGTTATGGTGTTGTAGTTTTACGTGCGGTGTTTTGTTTCAGATAACATTCTCTTACATCTAGGTTTCACAAATATTATTACTGCATTACACTTTAATGATAAAAAATATATACATATATATTTTTTATTGTCAGATGAGAATTCTATAAATATATTTTGATCTTAATTTTAATTTTTTATAGTTATGCCATGCAAATCTGTGTTGAGACTGGAGATTGGGTCATGGAGGTTCCTGTTGTGTTTTCTTAGTAATCTTTGGGTGAAAAAGAGATCAAATTAATTACAGGTTTCAGGGGTAAAAATCTTGTGTCTTGATTTTTCAATCATTAGAATTTCTTTTTAAGGGATGACGTGTTGTCCGATTCTAAACAAAACAGGCTCATAGGCGTTATTTTTTCAAACCCATGCTCACCTGAGCTTTGCCTAGATTAGCACTTCCCGAAATTTTAGTTTATTTTTTTTACGTTCTAAAATATTTTTTAATTAAAATAATTATTATTGTATTCTAGAAATCATATGTTAGCACCATGCTTTTCATACAAGATTATTTTTAACAGTAATTTTATTGATTCGTTCATGAATTGTAGTTATATATGAATTTAATATATATATTTCAAATTACACATGAATATTCTACGCAATTAAATTTTTTATTTTACTTTTTTTTAAATAAAAATCTAGAAGTTAAATTTTTCTCTGGCTTCCCATATATCGAAGTAAAAATTNTATATAAACAGCGTTCGTTAAATAAATTTGTAGCCCGCATGCACTGTAGAAACTAGATCTTTGGATAACCTAACCCAGCTAGCCCAGGGAAACCTTAATTATCCAACTAGTGGAAATGAACAAAACCCAGTGTGGGGGACAGGCCATGATATCAAACAAACTAGTTGTGTCAAACAAAGCTTCAATCGATCCTTTATTGTATCAGCGGCAGATCTTTCCTTCACGAAAAAACTTGGTTAATTTGCAACAAGCTGAGAAGAATTACGGGAGACTCACGTGTACATATTAACATAAACCCCATCTGCGGGCGTGCAAGTGGGAATGGCAAGACAACAGCCCGCGGGTTAGCTTGAAAAGGATCAATCATTTGATACTCGACGGCCTCATTTACGGCTAAATGTCCCATTAGAAAACCAAAGAGAGCAGCTTGTTCTTTCACTGTCTAGCAGTTAGTGGACAAGGAGCGGCGCGTGAGGCCTCGAAAGTTTATCTCGTCCAACAGCCAGGGCTTTTACCAAGAGAAGATCTTTTTGACGGAAAAGGAAATAACTGTGAGTACACGCATGCTTCCTCCTCGACTATTTAACATTGGATCCCGTATGGATGGTGTTCCTTTTTTTGTTTTTTTGAACCTTTTCACTGTGACTAGTGAGGGTTGGTGTGAAAGTGGAGAAGAAGCTGAGGCCCATGTGAAGGTGCATGAAGGTCAGTATTTTTTTACACTCTTGTCTTGACAAACTTTCTTGGAGTAAATCATACTTTAAAAAACAATATTCAGCACACTAGTTTCAAAAATGATTGGCTAATCTTGCTTGTGCTTACTGTGGGCCCCTCAATTCTCTTTCTCTTGTCCTCTAGTGATTTGTTCCCTACCCGTGAAAAGGATGTGCCATTTCTTCATGATATTTGCTTCCTTGTGGAGGAGCCGTTTGTTTTTGAGCATGTCGGCTACTGGGATGTGAATTGTATTTTAAAAATTATTTTTATATATTAATATTTAAAAAAATTAAAAATATTATTTTTAACAAATATTTAAATAAAAAAACATTTTAAACGGGAACTATCATAAATAAGATTAATAAGGCTGATTAAAAAACTGTTTTTCGGGCTTAGTTTCCTTGGTTTAGATCCTCGAATTTAAAATCTAACTCAAAGCTCAGCTTTGTGTAATTTTTATTAAGAGCTAATTAGATTCACAAGTGAAAACAGTGACAATTTCCTCCTTTTCTTGTTTTTGGAAATAATTTTATTATGTTAGACCCTTTTCTTTGTGTGTGTGTTAAATAAATAAATTTTTTTTTGCTAATATTAGCTATTTTCAATTATCAAAGTGATTAGATTGAAACACACTATACTTTCGAATTCTAAGTGTGAATGGAATCAATTTCATCTTTTAAAACTACGTAGATGTGATCTATTGTTTTTGTCAGGAATGCACAAAAATTATTAAAGCAATAGTAATATTTACGGTCTGAAAATAATAATAAATAATAAACATGATTAGTGAACTGAGGATGTAACGACAGAAGAAATGGCCGAACGGTTTGGTTGAAAGCGATTGCATCGTGTCAATAGGGAAAGGAAAAAACCCGTTCAGGGTGCACGATAAACTTTAATTTTCCATCTTGAAGGATCTTGCATCACGTACTGATGATTCATTCGCGCAAACAAGTCAAACGGTTGAACAGTCACCAGTTTCCTTCATTGACTTGTGCAATTAGTAACGAGTGATATTATCTGCAATTCTTTAAACCGTTCTAATCTTTTAAATATTTTTTTATTCATTTTCTTAAAATGCTAAAGTACAAAAATACACAATTTCCGGGGCCTTGAGTATACCATACTTTGTCTGTTGTATTGTATACACTAGTCTCTTGTCAGCGAGAGAACGACAGACGAGCAAAGAAATGAAATAGAGACACTTCAGTCGCATAATTTCTTTATTCTTGTCAATTACGCGTGTTGTCAAGATCTAAGTTCTCGAAATTACTCAGAATCTTCCACTCCGGTTTCTACTTTGATTTGATGCAACTCTTCTCTCTACGCTAGCTAGCAGGGTGAACGGAAAATAAAATAACAAGGTATGCGAGAAACTTCAGCTCACTAAGATACGCAAATGTTATAGTTAAATGATCAATCGAGCAGAAGAAGGGATGAAAAAAAAGATCCTGAACTTGTGAAACGCTTGGAGGAATCGTACGTCTTATTCCATGTATTGAGCTAATGAAGCCATGGAAGCGATAGGATAATGCAAAATATTAATAAAATACGAAAAGGAAGTTTTTCAAAAATAAACATGTAGGTTTGAATCACTACATTAAGATATCCTTACAAGTTTCACGTCCATATATGTTTTCAGCAGTTCATAATAATAATAATAATAATATACTAGCATTTACGAGATACAACTTCCTAATGATTACTTGCAATTATAGAGGGCAAAAGAATTTATCCTTTTACCCGTCTCCAGTACTCGGGTTAGTAAGACTTGGGAGAGAACCCTGATCCATGAGGCAGGGGGGTTCACAACTTATTCTCCTTGAATCTTCATCTATTAACACATAGCATGCAACTCCTTGCACATGATTTTTGTAGGCTAGTTTCCTCTCTCTTTTTTTTAACATAAGTTCTCTATTCCACGTCAAAAAGTAAAAAAAAAAAAAACAATATATCACATGTGTAGACGCAAGGGCACCTCAACAAGATATTGTTGGATCGTAGAATAATGCATGAGCAGTGGCGTGGCCAATATTAGATTTTGGCAGCGCATATAATGTGTGCGTGCAAGCATTGTGTTCATGCTTGGCACCATTCTTGGCTTAGACGATGGACTGTTTAAAATATTTTAGATCACGCGAGAGGGCTGATGGCACGGGAAATTAATTTTGGCAATTGGGTTGTTGGATGACAGACCTAAAAAGTTAGAAAATAATTCATATGAATATAAACTATAAAAAAAAATATAAGGTTAAACATTAATAAATTAATTTTATATTTTCAAGATTATAAAAATATATAAAACAAAGTTACTGTAAAAATTATAAATCAAGTCATTTAAATTTTAAGTTAATTTGACTGGTTTACGATCGGATAAATTATAGACTCGAGTTTTTGAAACCCAACCAAGATTCAAAATTAACTACCCAAATTGAGCAGAGTTTCGTAACACTAGATTAAAAGTCTAATAAGTTCATACTTTGTAGTAAACTTTTATTGATCACTAGTTACCTTGATAGTTGTTTAATATTGCTCTACTTGGATTTGCAAGATGAAACGGGGATGATCTTTATTTTTGAGCAATTGAATAATCACTTCCATTAAATGAAAGAAAGGTCAGGATTTCAACTCTTCTAGATCGAATAGGGGGAATTGGGAAATACAAAGCCCAACTAGAACATGGTAATACAATACAATGGCTCGCCAAGCAGCTAAACTGTTGGACCGTAGTTGGAAAATAAAGATGAAGATGGCAATGAGGGTTATCACTGCTGTAGTTCTTCTTTGTTTAAAATAGATAAAAAGAATTTTTAAAATAAAAATATTTTTTAAGCTTGGCTTGGTGCTCATAGCCTAAAATACAACAAGAGATCTAAGGTGTATAACCTCACACCTGCTAGAAATTTTTTCTGAAATTTCATATAGCTATTTTAATATTTTATACTGATTTAATATATATTATTTTAAATAGAATATAACTTAAAATATTATAAAAATAAAATTATTTTTCATATTTTTTTTATAAAATACAAGATTTATGAGTTATAAATATCCTATGAAATTTTTAGAAAAAAAATTTATAATCTGCATTCTCTAATACATATATATTTTTATAATATTTATCTCTAAAATATTATTATATTTTTTTAAAAAAATATTTATTTAAATATTATAGAATATTCATCTTCATAATTTTTTTTTATGATTATTAGTTACAAACTATCTTGATCTACTAAGTATAAATTATAAATTATCAATTAGCTTAACTAAAAAGAATAGGTAAAATTATTAATGTCAATTAATTAATTAATTATTTAAAGTACACTACTTAAATTTTTTGAAACATTATCACCCAGTTTAACAGGAATTTCCAACGAAAACATCATTTTCTCGTCACATATGCTCCAACATAAAACCATAGAACAAAAAAGCGAAAGCAAGAAATCGTGACAGTGATACAAATTGCATAATAAATGAGCTCGTGTATTTCGCACTCATTACAAATAAGAGGGTGGGGGCGACGGTGGTGACCTCCGGGTGCTTGGTGGATTCTCGGGAGGTATCATGTGACGTACTCTGCCTGGTTTTGGGCTTGGAGGAGGGCTTAAATCATTGATTCTCCCTCCTAGCATCCTTGTATTTTTCCCTGCATAAAGTCAAGAAATGAGGAACTAAAAGTTGAAGTAAATAAGAGCTGTGGATTTCATCATATAAACTCAAAAAAAATTGACTAGAAATCACTGAAGTGTCAACCCTCACTGGGTATTAGTCATCGAACAAATTCAGAACCAGAAAGTTTTCGAGCTCGATACCATCAACACCAAGAATCAGTGGATAGACTAATCAATAACTTGAAATACTAAACATCAAATTTAGCTAATAGCTGTATAATTCATGGCCACTCACGTGTGAACATAACAAACAAACCTGCATTTACAAAGACCAACTGCAGGACGAAGATGGCCAGGACTGATGATAATCGTAATTGAATCGACGTTCGGCCCAAAGAACAGGAAGCCATTGCTCTGTGGAGTAGGCACGGACTTCTAATTTAAGCTCCTACGCAATCCCATCACTCGAATAAATAAAGTAGAAGAGTTGAATAATTCCATCGCGTAATTCAATGCCATGATTATGTATTATAGCTTAAGACAATGTCTCTTCTCTGTGGAAGCAACAATTAGTTTACGCCTTCACCTAATCCTCTAGAGCAAAGAAAAATGCTGGAATAACAAATTTTCAACCTAGCCGGGCGGACATGAAACCATCTCTGATAAAGAAATAGATCCACGACAGAAAGGGAGCATAGAATATTTACAGTTTTTTTATTAAAGTAATACAATCCATTCACTGGTCAGCTTTGACCAAAATATCCAATCCTTTATAAAGCTGTCATGAGGGTTCAATAGCCTAAAAGTCCCCCGGAACGGAAGGTCATGAGTAATTACGTGAGTATCTTATATAATAGCTTGGATATCGTGCAACTAAAGATAACTTTATTCTATAATGGAAATGATTGAGGTTTTGTTTTAATTTCAAAAGTGAGTGATATGTAATTAATAATTTTAGATGTTGAGTAAAAGATTTTGAGGAAAAATCAATATATATATTAAATTCTTATAGATACATTGATCATGATATTATTTTTATTATAAATATCAATTAAATATTAGCATAAATGAATTAGAAACCAGTCCTTTTCTTTTTATTTTTCTCCACAAGCTTTTTGTTTAAGCTCATATAAATAAAACAGAAAGTATTAAGAAATTTATATATAAATTTCAAGATTTTGTTATACCGCGAAGTTATATTACTTTAATCTTGCAGCAAACATGATAAGAACGAGTAATTCTCAAATATAGTGATTTTCATGTCTCAACTTTCTTGCTGCTCATTAATCTAGCAGTATCTACTGTAACTAGATGGTGCCAAACTAGTATAGCAACTAAACAAACCCTTAATTTTTACTTGATTATTAAATAAGATTCAAATTTTTATATGAGATTTTTTCAGCACACAATTACATACATGGGACTCCCTTTAGCAATTTATTCACTACATAAATTTCCTAGAAATAGGCTCGGAATGTCTTGTTTCTCTAATTTTTCTAGATTTTTTGTGTTATGTCAGATTTTATATTATTTTTTTATGTCTTAGGATTTTGATTGCATTACCTATAATATATCGGTTTTTTTATAGCCCATAAAAAAAATATTATAAATCTCTTAGATATATTATTATATTTTCTTTTATAATAAATAAATTGTGAATTTAGGGTTAAAACTTGCTATGCTTTTCGCTTATATAATTTGTTTATTCTATGATTGCCTTCCTGTGTTTGTAAACTTTAATACAACCCGCTATGAATTAAAAACTAATCAATAGACAATACAAATGCCATTGGCCCACGGACAAGGCTTGTAATTGAGAGCGAAGGGACAAAAATTCACGAAGCCATGATTAAAATCCCGTCTCCTGTCATACATGCTTTGCAAGCATCCTCCTTTCTTATCCCTCTAGCCCATCAACGCCTATCTGTCAGGCACGGACCTCGGATTCCTTGACAAAGAAAAAAAATCGTATAATATGATCGTGAAATGACCGAATTATTCACGGTAACGGTAAATATTTATAAGAGTGGACTTGTTTTTGTATTTTAAAAATATTTTAATTTGTTTTTTAAATTTAATATTTTTAAATTATTTTAATATAATAATATTTAAAATAATTTTTTGAAAAATAAATACATTATTTAATATATTTCCAAATAAAATATACTGAAAAATAACCACAGCCGCCCACACCCTTTAAAAAGAGGTAGTTGGGGATAGAAAAGAGGTAGTTGGAGATAGAAGACACGCTTTAAAGGGAGTTGTTGGAGATAGAAGATGCGGTGTCATTCCTCTGAGAACTACTTTCAATAACACAATTCAATTGATCATACCAGCGAAGAATAACACCAAAAAAAATAGTGAAGATTGCCCAAATGCTTAAGCACAACCTTGGGAAAATCTGCAAATTCACATGTACACATTTATGTTCACATTTTAAAGCAACATAGTAAAGCAACATGGGCTGCTTATCGGCTAAACTCTTCTATGTGAAAGCGAAGCTATATATCAAATTTTCTAGAGCTGGGGCACGTAGCTTGTACTTCTTTCAGGTAAACTCTTACTTCTTCGTCTTCACTGTTTAGTCCCCTGCTATTTTACTGTATGTGGTTACACGTCGTCTGTTTTGAATTTTTTTGTTCTTATAGAAACGTGAAGGTGATAATTCAAAGAAACAACAATTATAATCAATTTAGTTGATACTTGTTCAATTTTTAATTGATTAAATAAGTGAACGTTTAAAAATACGGCTGCACTTGTATTTTTTTTTTAAATTAATTTTTTATATTTTACATTAATATGTTAATCTTAAAATTTAATTTTTGCTTATAATTTACATCAATTTGATATATTAATTTCAAAATAAAAAAAAACATCATTTCAATATAAAATAACATTTTAATTATAACCAGACTTCCCAACAAATAAAATTTAATACAATCCAACCTTATTTAATTGAAATCAAAGTCCATGATTTTTTACTATTTTTGATGAAGATATACAGATTCATTTCAAAACTTTAATTTCGATATAACTGATTTGAGACCAAGGCGTTTAAGTATGAGAAGCGGACCAACCCTTCGCATCTACCAGGATACCCAAGAACTAATTTCAATGTAACTGTTTAATCTCGAGTCATTCAGTTCACACGATCCTCGCAAAATAAGACCACCCTCGATGCACGCATTGCTTGGATACGATGATCACAGTTACTAGTGGAAGACATTGTTTGGTTTTTAGCACAACGATCCCAGTAACAAGTGGTTTGGCATCTTCGAGCCTTGTTTGTTTTTTAATTTTAAAAATATTTTTCAAAAAATTTAATATTTTTTATATTCTAATATAATCATATCAAAAATAAAAATATCATTTTAACCTATTTTCAATCAAAAACTCACATGATAAAATATTTTAACTACTGAATTACTTCATATTTGACAGAATGATCCAACATCAATAGCAAGTCTTTCAAAAGGCTTCCACCTTGTTCGCAGAATAAAACACATCAAGCCATACAACCATCATATAGCATTAAAGCTTTAGACTTGTGCACCTTACTCACAAAAACAAAGCTGACCGCACCCGTATGGTATGATTTTATCCACCCACCCATCGCATGAATCATGCTGGGGTGACGAAACGCGTGGACAGATGCTCAAAATAAATTCCAAATTCAAAGAACAGATCAAGGAACATCAGAGCTAATCACGCACTGCAGTATAGAACTAACTGAGACAGCATCCCCGGAATCGAAGAGGCGCGAACAGATATGTTGTGAATATCACAGTTGTCATTTCAGAAAACATGATTTATCAGTTGCTAATGTTAAATCTAGCTAGATAGACAAATGATCTACTCAGATCCACCAACAGATCAAAACTTCCTCTAATCTTTCCAACGATATTCCATAACCAACAACTCGCTTTTGTCACCTGAGCATAAAAAAAGGGCTAATAAAAATCATTATACAAGACATGTAACAATATCCCGGATAAAAGCAAGATCAACAAGTCAACGAAATGTTACTCCTTTTTAAAAAACAAGAGAAGAGCACGGATCATCACCATCATCATGTGACCAACGACAAGCATACAAGGACAGATCTTACCAAACTGAAGGATCTGAAGCAGGACAAGCAAGGGAAAGGGAGGAAGCAGCCGGAGATCACCGGTATGGGAGGCGTTGGAAAGAACAGACTTCGGTTAATTAAAACCAAGCAGTCCTGTCCAATCCTCCCATACCCGTAACTCCCAGCAACCCTCTTTCCTTTCCCTCTTGCTCCTCGATTAATTTTAGATCACGCTTTTGTCTAGAATAAGGAAAGAGAGGAGTCGCAGAAAGCAGATGGAATGGGAGGAGTAGGCAAGAAGGAATATTAAATCATGAATTTTTTTCTTCTTGCATACTCTCCCATCTCCAAAGACTTGCTAGGACTCTCCGTTTCTCTCATCTATTACAGACCATGGACAGGAGCAAGTTGAAGACAAGGGCTTTCTAGATGGTGTTAATATAGGCAAAGAAAGCAAACTAGCAAGGTGCGTTGGATATGATTTTTGAGAAAATTACTTCTCACAGAAAGTTGTTTTGTTAACCTCTGAACACCAGTTTCAAAAAAACGCGTTCGATGCTCCAAGTCCAATGCCTCGGCCCATGCCAAAAAGTGGTTGGTGTAGAGATAAGATGTAAGAAATAAAAAAGAGTGGAGAGATTCTGGCCACTAGTTGAGAGTGGAGAGTGGACCTGGACGGTGGATGGTACCTGCTGGGTAAAGCAGCAATAAAGAGAACAGCGTCGATGCTGTCTGGGAACGCTCTTAAAATTCGGCTTTCTAAAAATTTAAATTTTTTATTTACTTTATTTAATATTTTGATGAAGTAATATTAAAAATAATTTTAAATAATATTTTAGAATAAAAAATCCTAAAAAATAATTATTACCGTATTCTAATTTATCATTTCTATTTTCCACCCTCTTCTACTCTCCACACGTGAAATTATTGTTCTCAAATTTTTTGTTTGCTTTTTTAATTTTAATTATTAAAAAATAAAAAAATATTTTATATATTTTTTTATGCATTCAACAAAACTTTCACGATGAAGAAAATAAATTGAAAAATAAAGGCTACAAATTCAAATACACAGTTACTCAAGAGTTAGGATAGATGAACCTAGATAATTGCGGTGGGGTTTGCCTTGACTAAACATAGGTGATGTGATGTTAAAACGTGAAACAAACAAGAAATTGATGGATGTATGTTCTGGATGTATATGGATTAGACTCTTCAATGGGCTACTTGATGTTATTAGGGCTGATGTTCTGGGCTATGAGCTAACAACACTTGTAGATGGGGTGGGCTTTTTCTAAGCTGGAGAGACAAGTTAGTGGATGTGCCTGTGCTCTCGCCCTCCTGCTCCGTCAATGATACACATAATCAACATCAAGGTTAGCGGTTCTTATTATAAGAAATTCCTGTTTTTTCCACTGTAATTGTGATCCAAGAACTGAAAGAAATCAGCAATGAATCGATGATTAAGCATAGAATGAGAAAAAATGATAGGCGAAGCTGAAGCTGAAGCTGAAGCAGAAGTAGAAGCAGGAAGAGGAGAGATATGTTTTCATAAGGGTATCTCGGTTATTTACACTTGAAGCAAGCGCAGTCCAGTTGCTTCCTTAAACTGCACGTGTCTTTTACACGTCACCAGGGTAAACTCTTACTTGCTAGGTGGGTGGAAGCCACTCGATCTCCTTGGTATACAATGTATGTAGATTATCAGGATATTGTATGCTACTGGATCAACATCAGACGCTGATTCTGATCAAAATGTTTTTGAATTGAACGGGTGAACGAAGGTTTCTTTCAGTGAATGGGTCCCACTTTAACACCCGTCTTGCAATATGTGTCAAAGGGCATCGGAAGCTAATGGTGCTGGCCGTGACTATTTTGCTTCATTTCCTTGGGCCAACCAGTGCACTTTTGCAATCCTGGGGCTTTCATAAAACCTCCATGGATCCTTCCGACAGCAGGAATTCAGTACCAAAAAAGATCAAAGTCGGGACACCAAGCGCCCGCATCAAAAGTTTCAGTACATCTGCAAGAAGGCTTGCAAGAAGGCCATTACCTCTGGTACACTTGACAGGACAATTAAATGCTACGTTTTAGGGTATTTTAACCTAGGAATATATTTCAGTTGATGAAGTTTGAGATTTGTTTTTTTTAAAAAAATTATTAGACTTTGAATTTTACAAATTTTAGAATTGTTGGAAGCTTATATAATTATTAATTTAAAATTTTATAAAATTAATTGAGGTAAGCCAAATTAATTTGAATAATTATATTAATTTTTAAAAAAAATTAGGGTACTTTTAAGTTGATTCTAATGGATGAAGAATAATAAACTCATTTAACCTAAATGGCTGGCCTTCTACAATCACATGTCCGCATTTCGGTTGTGTTCCCTCTCGTCACTCCAATGAACAACTTGAAAAACAACAAAGTGGAGGAACAGATAAGGTTTATTAAGTTGCAACTTGATGAAATATTTTTTTTATTAATATAATTATTCATGTTAGCTTACATATATTTTTACTAATTTTATATACATTGAAGTTAAGAATTATATAATTTTTTAGTGATTTTAAAATGTATAGAACTTGAAATAACAGTAATTAAAAAAAAAACAAATTTAAAATATAATGAGTTAAGCTCTATCAGATTTAATTTTAATAGGGTAAATATTTGCTCCTTTAATTGCTGTCAGTGCACTCCGCCTCAATTTCTGGTTTTCAGGAAGGAGTTGGCTTCAATTTTAGTGCTACGCAAGGCACCTTGCGCATCTGTGGCCGTCTAGGGAAAAAAAAAAAAGAAAAAAAAACCATAATCCTCCCTCCAAGCAATATAAATAAGTCGTCGATCGATGCATTCTTCCAATATCCATCATTTTACACGCCATGGCAGCATTAGCCTATACAGAACCCATTTTGGCTATTGCTTTCTTTCTCATCCTCATTTGCTTGTTTAGAAGCAAAAATGGCCTTCCATGGAACTGGCCCCTCCTTGGCATGTCCCCAACGCTTCTTCTCAACTTTCACCGGCTTTACGATCTAGCTGATGAAATTCTCGAGATAAGCGGAGGTACTTATTTATTCAAAGGTCTTTGGTTTTCAAAAATGGATACGTGGTTCACAAGCGATCCAGAAAATGTGCACTACATAACAACAACAAACTACTGGAATTACCCCAAAGGGCCTGAGTCGATGCAGGTGTTTGATACCCTGGGAAATTCGCTTTTCAATTTGGATTTCGAGGAGTGGACTTACTATAGAGGACTCCTCCATGCCTTTTTCAGTCACCAGAAGTTTCACCATTCGTTCAGAAGGTTTTGGTCGACAATGTGAACAGAGGTCTGGTGAGAGGTAGCAAAACAGGCCTTGGTGGTGGATTTGCAAGATATGTTTAAAAGGCATATATACGATGCTGCTTGCGCGATCGCTACTGGATATAACCCCAAAACCCTCTCCATTGGTTTTGAGGAAAATGCATTCGTAAGGGCCATGGATGATGCCTGTGTAGCAATGTTAACTAGGCACATCTTGCCAGGGAGATGCTGGAAGTTGCTGAGGTGGTTACAGATTGGAAGTGAAAAGAGACTAAGTGTTGCAAAGGGTACTTTACGTCAAATTGTAAGAAATTATATGGCAACAAAGAGAGAGGAACTTAGTGCAGGAGCCAAAACAAAGGAAGACGAAGAGACCTTCGATGTGTTGCGATCTTTCTTGACTATAAATAAGCAAGTATCAGAACATCACCGGTCGGATTCCCCAACACCACAGGTATTATTTTTGCAGCATATGACACCTCCAGTGCAACTCTCTCTTGGTTCTTCTGGCTTCTTTCAAAGAACCCGCATGTCGAAACTAAAATCAGAGAAGAGCTTGACTCCAATTTCTCAGTGAAGGAAGGTCAAAATTGGCAGCTCAATAGCAGAAAAGAGTTGAGCAAGCTGGTTTATCTCCATGCTACCTTGTGTGAAACGCTAAGGCTATACCCGCCAGTTCCTCTCCAGTGGAGGACTCCAGTAAGACCTGACATTTTTCCAAGCGGTCACCATGTAGATCCAAAGGCTATTGTTGTTTTGTCAGGATATGCAATTGGAAGGATGGCTAGGGTATGGGGACAGGATTGCCATGAATTCAAGCCTGAGAGATGGATCAATGAGAAAGGAGATTTCAAATATGAAAGATCGGCGAAGTTCTTTACCTTCAACGCAGGACCTCGGATTTGTTCAGGGAAGGAGATGGCGTTTAGTATCATGAAGGCCGCCGCTGCAACTATTCTTTATAACTACCATGTTCAAGTTGTGGAAACCCGCCCTGTGACCCCCAAAGCTAGTATAATTCTTCAAATGACACATGGTTTGAGGGCTAGGATTAGCAGTAGATGGACTTGAGGGATCGCACGGTCATCATGTTGATGATGCATTATTTAAATTTCTGGTTGAGAATGAAGAAATAGATCCCTTCTTCTGAATAAGTGAGTAATACATTGGAGTAATGTTGATAAAACAGAGAATTGAATGACTATCAGATCACAGATAAGATGGCCTTAATTTGCATTAGCAAATTATATTTGATGGATTGTAAAAGCTGAAACTCTAGCTACGGACCATATGTGTTATTCCTATAGTATGACTTGGTTCAAAGTCTTTTTAATTAAAATGTTCAATGGTTTATAAATAAATTTTAGAAGTAATTTTTTTTAAAATAATATCGAGAGATCCTCTCTTGGTCTGACCAGCATGCTCTAGACAATGGTAACTGGCCATGAGGGAACGAGGTGGGACTTGGGGGCCATGCCGACACCTGCCGTTATCGAGATTCAATAACTTTCCACACGCCCCTAGGCATAAATTGGCAGACCTTGGCTTTTATACTAGCATTAAAACAAAACAAAACATATATATATATATATATATATATTAAAAAATTTTAAAAACATTTCCGAAACACATTACCAAAACACTGCATGCAAGAAGATTTCGGCTAGCTAGGTGAGGCTCAAGGGCTTGAAGACCACCCGTCCCTGAAGGTGACAGTCCCAACCTCCGAGGGGACCACGTTAAGGCATTTCACTTTTAATAATTCATCGCAGTTTCCAACTACCAAGGCGAAGGCATGGCCTTTCTAAGTCACAAGGAAATGGAAGAAGACACATCATTTATCATTTCCTTAATTGTTTTCAAATGAACAACTTTGAAATATAAAATATACCGTCCTAGCTTGTGGATCAAGTAAATTACCTAGTGATGGGTCCAAGATTTACAATCCTTGAACAAGGCCCATAAACACTCACATTAACATTGGGTCAGGATTGAATGCCAGCCTAAAATCATTGTGTCCCGAAGTTTACCGGAATGAAAGCAGACAGATTGAGCTCGTGTGGAAATGGGCCATTGCTTGGATCCGAAGGCGCCTCTGTGAACTTGGTTCAGGGGCTGTCTTGGCAGCCCAACACACCTCCAAGGCCTGCCACCTAAGCTCTGGCCCAAGGGTGCGTTGACGATCCAACATGTCATCAACCCTAATCAAATAAGGATAAAGCCGACCCTATAGGTAGCAAATATATTGACCGCTTTATCCTTGTACGTACACAAAATAGGAGTAGGAGTTCAAGGCTATATAAATAACCCTAAACCCAAATGTAAAGCAAGATCTTCTTTCTCATTACAAACTTCATCTTCTTCCTCTTGTCTAACTGTGATACTTTATTTGCAACTAAACTCTAGTCTTGCATCCTACTTAAGGGAGGGTTCTCAAGCCCACAGGGAAACTTGTTTTGCAAATATTATAGATGTCCACGGCCAACATTATCAACAGCTGACCTCATCCGTCCTGGAATAACGTTTACAGTGGAGATTTTCATAAACTTCATAGGCATAACTCTAAATTATCCCATTCAAAATGAGAGATGTTAAGCTTGGAGGCAAAAGATCTACACCAGGTATGTTACTCAACTCTTCTGTTCTAGTCTAGTTCAGTTTTGATGGTAAAATAATACAGATAGCCAAGTCCGATGATACGTAATCATACTGTATATCCATAATTCCATACATATCTCTCTGCGCATATATTTGGACTAATATCATTTATTCATGGAAACAACTATCAAGCCACTATTAGTGACAGATGTTATGAGCGATCCCCATACATAAATAAACTCATAAATACAACTTTTTATAGATCCAATTTTAGTTTATTTCTTCAAATAAAAGAATCTCTAACTTACCTAAAATCTTTACATCAACTGTAGCAGCCACAACCTTCTAGCTTCACGAATCAGCCATTTCCACGCTTCCGTACATCATTCTTAGGTTTCCTACGAGTATATCTAATTTGCTTGTCTTGCCTGGAAAAAAGAAAAATTACACAAATATTGTAACAGATCATAATCAAAATTACACATACTTTTTGCTCATGAATTTAAACTGCAAGTTATAAATAAATTACACACATGTACAGTCCGAAATACAAGTTTTTTGTACACGGGAAAAAGCACCATGGTCTCTGCCAAAGAAATCAGGCCAAGGCCCCATCTTTGTTCCACAAACTGGATGATTTAGAACACTCCTGATGCACCACATTCAGTGAGTGTATGAACAATATGAAGCAACAATTACCTTATTGTTGGAACTCCAGCATGCCATCACAAAATACTCATCCACGGGAAATCTTTGAGCAGAGCATGAGTTAAGCCATATGATATATGATATAGCATCATTATCCATTACTAGCAAGTCTAGGACGCAGACATCATATCCTTGTGCACTTGAGAGCCATATAAATTATGGCAAATTACGACGAGGCCATTATCCAGTTCTAACTCCCAATATTCCATAATTAATTAATCCAGTGGTACTATTGCCCGTCTCGTACACATTCCATGTGATTGACAACTTTTGCATCCTAACAATCAGCTATAAAAAACATTTACAGTGCTGTGGTTTATTTACATAAAGATGCTCAAAGCCAAAACAGAGTGAACTAAATTTATTTTCGGGTTTGCAACTTTTTTTTGCTCACCCAAGATAAAAGAGAAACTGCATAAAAATAGAAGCACCTTTTTTTTTAATATTAATAATAAGATACAGGGAGGGCAAATTTTGTTGACATTTGCAGCATTTCTTCAGTGCTAGCATGCAATTGATGGATATCCTAGCGTTATGAACTAGTCTTCGCTCTATGCCCTTCCCAATTTGATATTGGTATTGTAACTATAGACGATAAAATTTAGTTTTGGACTGTTCTGATTCATGACCTTCAGACCTTGATACTAAATTGATAACATTTTTTTGTTCAATGGTTAAAAGAAGGTAGTCATGTATCAAAAGTTACATGGAGTCATAGATAGACCAAATAAAATATATGGCTAATTGGAGAAGATAATGTTGCTGATGAACCAAGCAGCAAAAGTTTGACTCAGATCCTCAGAAATAAAATCCATGATACTTGTTTTAAAATCCTGGTAGGGGGTATATATACTTACATCCGAGCCTTTTTCTTCTCTTTGTACCTCATCATTGCATTTTCTCGGGCCTCTGTATGTGCATCCTCAAGGTCGGGTGAATAGCATGATGCTTCACCATTAGATATATATGGTGAAAGTTCACTGTCAAGATATTCATTACTCCTGCTTTCTGCACCATGACTCGAAATGGAGTATCTTGAATAAGGAGACCTGATTGTCTGAGCAGGATCAAGACTTCCAGGAAAGTTGTAAGCTTGGTTGGAAGGATCCTTGTCATTGTCAATGTGAACAGAGCAGCTTATGTAAACAGATGAAGCAACAGAAGCATCCTGTAGATTTTTTTTAAAAATTAGAACAAGAGAAAGTACACATATTGACCGACTCGTGTAGAGACTTATAAACATGATGGGTGCCGCCCTGAATCCAAGAGCCTTGGCTGTTATCATGCATCCATCTGTTTAAATAAGAACTCAACTTCCTTCATTCCTAACCCATGTAGGATTCCACACCCTCACATATGCACCTCAACACTTTTTTTTTTCTTCCTTCTGTGATGCCACTCTCAAGTAGACTATCAACGTTACAATTAGCCCCCACAACAACGGGGTATCTAATTTTCTCTGTTATGTTGGTTACATCTCCCCTCAAAAGTTTCTCTCGATATTTAAGACTTAAAATTTTAAGAAATTTTGAGACAGTTGGAATATAAATGAAACTGCAATAGATAAGGGACTTTCAATGTACAGAGATCAGAATTTTCACTCGCATGAAATAGTATAGAAATAGCTCAAAAGGAAAAGAACTCTGAACTTGAAAGATATATGGTACTATCCGAATTCTAATTGCAAAAACCTGCTTCCTAAATATTTTCTGTATGCTTACTTTCTACCTGTCTTAACCACTGTGTGCCTTGTATTTGGCAACTGACATTTTTTTTCATAAATTGAAGTGTCAAACCATACCTTCCTTGCTCTTCCATCACTGTTATTGGATTTCTCAGGAGGCATATCCTTCTCAATGAAGGAGCATGAGAAATCATTCTCATCAAGAAATGCTCCAGTTGGATCTTGATCACCCCCGAAGAATTCTTCAAAGTTGCAAAATGTTTTATCTACATCAGGTATGATATAATCATCATCATGGCAAATAATGTCTTCACAAACCCCAAGGTCTTGCATATTTTGAGACCACAACTGCAAAAGTTAATTAACAAAAGAGTCAAGAGGTTAATTTCAAACGGCAATGTAGGATCATTTTCTAGTCACATGTAGCCATCCTTTTTAATGTTGATAACTATTGAGCAAGGAAGCACCACAAATGTCATGCTCTTGTGGTGATTACATGCACTGTATACAAGCAAAGGTTGAAGATTGATGCTACACAATTTTGAAACAAAACAACCAAACTTCAAATCATAAAGTAACTTCATTCGAATTCAAATTCAACGTTTTCCCATCTATTAATATATTTTTGTAGCTTTTTTCTGAACATCCACTTTCAGTTCCACATTCTTATCATGTAATAATAGTGTCATTAGATAATCTATTGTTGTATAGATTAGGTGATGCATCCGGTAAATAAATGTCATAACAGTCAGTGAAACACAAAATGGTGATTAAAGTCTTATGATATAAAAGGATAGAAAAAAATATCCAGTAATTCGATGCAAATTGACACTCACAAGAGCACCACAGATGCACATATTGCATGATGAAAATGCAGTTTGTTGAATAAAGGACATGTTCATTTATGAAAGTAGCTTCTAAATATTGCCGATGATGCTATCTGTATGTGTTCTTTCAAGAAAATAATGGATGTGAGATAAACTTATGGCAACAAAAAGGAAATGCAGAAATTCATATTGCCGGTTCAATGAGGAGAATAGGACCAAGTTTATCAAGTATGAATTTATTGATTGTGAGAAAAACTTTCCATGTCCTCGAGCAATTATAACTAGAGCTGATTAACCAAAACCCACTTTTTGCAATGATTTGATCAAACCTGACTATTCTCTATTGGACTTTTGCATGGCCAAAAGGATTCTCCAGGCAAAGCATTTGCGGTAGTTGAAAAGAAAGGTAAATGTTCTGGCTGAGAAAATGGCAAAGGCAAAGAATCCACTTTTACACCCTGAAGTTGGCAGTCAGCTTGTTGAAGCTTGGTAGCTAGATCTTCAGAATGTTGTGAATGATTGAGATTGTAGTCAAGCTTCTTTGAGGTATTCAGCATTGAAGAAACGTATTTTTGTTCTTGACCACGTTTCACGGGAGTATTGTTGTTGACATCAGTGAGCTGAAGCCTTTTCAAATCAAGAATCTGTTCCAGAATAAAGCAGGTACTTTCCTGCTGTGGACCTTTGTACGATAACTGAAAGATGATGAAATAGACTGAGAATGCAAACTAGAAAGGGTTTCGAGTCTTCAAAGAGAGGGAAAGAAAAATTAATGCATAGTTCTTTGTTGGTTCCCTAATAGTGAATCTAAAAGACCATTTTTATGGTTGAAATAGCTTGTTACAAAAATCATATTCCTCTGGTGCAAAGTAAATAATGTAAATAGCAGGTAGCTCTGTGTTAAACTTCATATACAAAGTTGTATCAACTTGTAATATTTCATATACAAAGACATTAAATATTATCCTAGTTGCAACTGCTCTGATTAGTTTTTACAAGTGGCAATTTCATTAGAAGCAATAGCCCATGATCATCTCTATCTTAACTTCATCCTTCTACTTGGCAAAGAAAATGAGATATTAAATTATAGTTCATATATCGGCTCAGTAGTCTAGGAAGTCATAATGAGATATTAAATTATAGTTCATATATCGGCTCAGTAGTCTAGGAAGTCATGAAAAGTATCATGCTGAATAAATTTACAATTAACTTAGCTTCAATTTTATAATTTACCAATCAGTAGCTAGAACATGGAAATTCAGTGCATATGAAGCTCCTGAAATCTAGAATTTACAATTTACAATCAACTTAACTTAAAATTTATAATTTAGCAATCATTAACCAGAACATGGATATCAATGCATATTAAGTTCCAAAAATCTTGAGTTGGGTTGCAATTGACATCATCTTCCTAATATAATGCTGAGTGCACTCCTCATCCCTGGATTAACTTTTTTTAATTTCTTGACAAAAATATAATGGTAGAAATCACGAGGACAGATATAAGCAGCTACCTGGTATTTTATATTATAAAAATAAATTCTCATGAATTTTAATAACAATAATCTATAACCCCAATTAAAACAACAGCAGAAACTTCTGGCAATCATAAACATGCTTAAAAATCTTTTAAAATTTGTCGAACCTCAGGTTGTTGATTGCCTGATCCAACATCAGACTCTGCACCAGAAACCAAAGTTGAGTGAATCACTTTAGATTTTCTTGAAGAGCGTCCAATTTGTTGGCAAGACTTCCCTGGAATGTCAAATTTTGATGCGCTAGGTTGCACAGAAGAAGAGCATGGGGTGGAAACTAGTTGATCTTTAACAATACTTTTATCCAAATCCCCAAATTCAAAACTCCAAAGTGATGCAAAATCTTTAGCAGAAGGGCATCCTAAGTAGCTACTAACTAGCCGTTTCTGATGGTGGGAGGAGACCTCATGCAGGCACCGGTCACAGCCAAGACACATCAGCATCCGGTGGTCCAAACACTGAGCGTAAGCTGGATGGTTCCTGCATGAGTCACATAGGAGGGTACGTAGATGCCGGTTAAAAAGTGCATTAGCTGAATGGACCTTTGCATCGCAGGAAAGGCAAAGATATGCTGCATCAGCGTTACAGTAAACAACTGGCCTCAAGGCCATGCAGAATTCGCAAACTTTCTCCATTTAATTACTTCCAGGTCATCAATGATCCCACAAATCCAAAAACTCATAGGTTAAAGTTTCATTTTTGTAAATAATAACTCCATGAATCATTTCAGGACCGACAGATACCTTTAACATTAAAAGACAGCTTTCCTTTTAATAAATTTTTTCCACAATAGTTTCCAAGAGCAGAAACAAGCTTCCTGCATCCAAAATGAAGAAGTCAGTGGCATACTAAGTGAAACACCTGGAATTTTCTTCCCATTGTACAGAAAAAAATAATAATTCACCAACACAAAATCCTCTAAATGCGGCCAGCAAGACCTCAAAATTGCTAGTTATCCACTTAGGGGAGTGTTCAGACTTGAGTTAAAGAAGAATCAATTCTGGGTTACGCAAAAGGTATTTTGCAAAACATGGTCAATTCGTCGGTTCGTTGACAATGAATAATTACTCTATGATCTTTAAAAATTATTTTTATTCTTTCAGGCGTGACATCCGCATGCTTACAGAATCAATTCAAGTGGATAAGATGTCTGTTGCTAAAAAATTTACGAGGAAACCTTTATTGATAACTTCAGTGCCTGTGTATAAGATAAGAAGGAAAAGGGGCGAGGGAGAAGGGGAATATATGCATTCAGGTCTGAACCTGCAAGAATAAATAAATAAAGAGGGCCTTCGGAGCATCACAGGTATCAGATCAGAAGAAATGGTCAAAATAATATAAAATTTATCCTAAACTAAATCATCAAAAAGATTAATATTCGCTCAATCAACACTAATTTTACTCCAAACAAAACAATAATAATTATATTTAAAAAAAAAAACAGTAGAGTACGCAACTGTCATGGAGGTGATTTCAAACCGAAAATTAAAATAAAAAAAAAAAGAGTCTGAAAAACATTAAATTCCCTCAAATAATTAAAAACCTATTCATCCTCAAATGAATAGTCAAAGAATGACATGATCAAATAACAGATCTAGCACAATAGATGGCATATACTGTAGATTATAATTCCCTAATAAAAAAGAAGAAGGAGAGGCTTTCTTTACGTGCCTGTGATTAATTTCTTCGGAAGAATGGAGACTCCAGAAAATGATCGGAAAAATTAAGCTCAACAAGAGAGAGTGGGGGAGGCTTAAATAAAGCTGCCTACCTTTCTCCCTCTTGTTCATCGTTACCTTTTTAGGCTGACGTGTAAGCTTGGAGGGTGAACTTTTTGATGACGTGGAACTAGACACGTGGTTTCATCACGGGTCCCACCACCTAGCGTTATCCTTCTGCATGTGAATCCCTCCCACCCAACTTTTCTTTGGTTTTGTTTATTTTTTCCCATTTACTATCAATTTTCCTCTCTCCATGCGAGCAGATAATATTTCTAATCGGGTTTTTAAACAATTACTTTTTCTATATCAGTTCGACTTTATGTTTAATATGATTGGTCGGAAATGCATCAATTCTCAAGCAACATGAAAAAAATTATTTATTTATAAAAGGATATTGATTTATTTATTATAGAAAAATGACAGTTTAACTATTTTTAACAATAGCCACTTACATATAATTATTTTTCATCCTGCATATAAATACTTGGTTAATTGTAATGTAACTATTTTTTGAGTTGTAAATTAGGGACACCCTAGAATCAATTACATTTGCCAACAGGCAATAGCTTCTTTTCTTTTTAGGTTTTCTAGAACTAATTATCCTGTGAAATTAAATTTAATTATATCATTTCATTTTAATTCAACTAGTAAAAAAATTAAATTAACATGTTTAGATGTGATCAAACTTATTTTATTTTGTTCTGTATATTATTTCCACTGCCTTTATCTTATTTATTTGATGGTTTCTAAAAACAAATAGATAAGTGAGTATTTAAGAAAAATATTTTTAATATTAATTTTTTTTAATTGTTAGTAAAAAGGGTTGATGTAGAATTTATTTTTATGATATTAAATCTCATTTAAAATTCAATTCCTAATAACTAAAAAAATAACAAATATAAATTTAATTGTTTCAAAGATGCTGTTAGCAAATCGGTGGTTAATGTCTTCTGTGTGTGAGAGCGAGGAAAGACTTATCGTGATTGTGATCCAAAAGTCTTCCTTATCGAGCCAGTCGTTGTTCAACACGTCTTGGAGGTTCCAAAGATGACAGTTATGAGGTTTTTTGAGGCTGTTAAATTCACGCGCCAAAGGAATTAAATACACTCCCCTCCAGATTTTTCTAACACGTGCTCACGGACACTTTTTTTTTTTTCCTTTCCTTTTCTTTTTTGGATGGTTGCTAGAAAACATGCTAATAAAATATAAGGTACCTTAGTTTTCCCTATTTGTGCTTGAAGCACATATTTAAAAAAAAAAGATTTCCATCTAGGGACCCGACAAATTTTTAATTACATAAGAGAGGTATGTCTTCTGTTTTAAATTTCATCTCAGCCTTCCAAAATCTTTCATTAAAAATCCCAAAACCCAACCATTGATCTGGATTATTTTTTTTGAGCTCCCCACCTCACTGCAGCATCTAGGTGCAAGAAAAAAAAATTTATAACCTGAGAAGATAAAAAATTATTAAAAAAATTAATTAAATTGATTAAAATATTTTTAAAACATTAAATTTATTTCATTTTGATTTTATAACTTTGAAATCAAAATATATATCAAGTCAAATCGGTTTAGTTAAGAAATAGACCAAATCTGACCAAGTCAATTTAAAAATTTAAAATTCCCCCCAAAAAATATAATTTTTAGTTTTTAATATCAAATAACCAAAACCCAATCAAACAATTGGTTTCGGTTTTGTTTTGATTTTTTATAAAATTTTAATTTAATTATTTTTACAAATAAAAATTAAATTAAACTGAAAATAATCATATTTTACATCATCCTCTATCCTTCAGAGCTTTCCTTTTCTAATTCTGGTTCCGGAGAACCTAGAGAACCGTACTAATGTTGAAGAATAAAACACTGGGAGTTTAGATCAACAGAGAATCTTCTTAAAACAAAATGTATACACCACAGTTACAATATGCTCCACTCTCAGAGATGACACAAAATATATTTCTTGACCAGACAACTCGATTTTCTCGTCTCCGAATCAAATTCAACATTCTATGTCTTGTGCTAAATAAAACTGTTCTGTACAATTGTCTCAAGTTTTAAGGCTTAGAACTTAATCATATCCTCAAATAAATAATCAAGAACGGTAGGGCTAATGGATGCAGGCATGCTTTGCAGAAAATAATAACTCTAGCAGCAGTCCTTTGATGTCGTGGACGCTTAGGCCACCAATACAACCCTGTCATCAAAGTAAACGTACAACGTCGAGTTACATGTACGCGCGGGTTTCTGCTTCTTTTTCATTTTTCATGATTCGTCGGTTTTCTTTTTCCAGCCATTCCCTTACAGTGAATCTTATGTGGTAATATATTCGTTCTTTATTATCTAGAATCTACAGTCCACAAGAGAATTGAAAAATAAATAAAATTGATTCGATGTCCGTGCTTCTTTTAAATGGCAGACTTTTGCAGTTAAAGACGTCACTATGATTCAGAACAATTCCATACATTCGATTTTATAGTAACTATTCAATCCATTCCCAACACACGGGGAAAAGAAGGACAACGCAGAAGACAACTAACAAACATATCATTATTTTTTTGACACGATTTCTTGATTTCTTCAGCAAGTGCAGCAAGTTTACCGGACAATGATAAGAAAAGTAGATTGATCCATGTTCTAACTAGATTGAAGAATGTTGGAAAGGATGTACTAAATCAACATCAACTTCCTTGCTTATCTGTTGTCGACTGGGAAATTTTATTCCCTTGTACATCTGATCAAGGCTTCTTACTTCATGATAGGATGAATATCCTCGTTATAATCAATAGAATTTCTTTCCTTCAAACTTATCTTTCATTGATGCGTAGAATATACATGCAAGATAAAAATTAACATTCCTAAGAAATGAAAATCACTTTATGCTCGTACTTAGATTTCTACATTGGTTACAGGACCTCTGAACCAATGACGAGCACTCAAGATCCAAGAAGAGATGGTAAGAATTAGCAAACCACCAACAGCTACAGGAGTGTAGTTGAGTGTCTCGTTAGTGATGGGGTAGGTTACAGGCAATGAGAAGAGGATTGAGATAGTTGCTACCCAGAGGACTGCAATCCATCCAACAAGGACACCATAGCGACCCAAGTTGAATGGTCCCGGGATAAAAGACTTGCGTGCCAAAGTCACCCTGAAGAAAATGGGTAGGGCGTAAGCAATGTACAGCCCAATTGTAGCAATAGAAACCATGGCCTGAAATGCCACCTCACTTCCAAGATACTGTAGAAGATAACGAGCAAACAAGGGTCACACAGTTAGCATATAGGAAGAAGCAATAAGTAGAATGCATACAGACATTAGTGGTTAAATGTAAAATTGTGCCTCGGCCAACCACAAAAATGACATGCTTTTTACTAGGTCTGTGCCGACTCTTCTAAACCAAGTTTGTATTTGACATCATGTCCTGGATTCCTAGGCAATCAAAAGTATGGGCAAATAAAATAGTCGTTACTGAATGTAGTCTAACGACAAACTCCACAGCATGATAGCAATAAGATTCTTGAAATGAAATTCAGAAACTATGACAAATATAGCAAACTGTAAATGGTGAAAACTGAATACCGTCAATGCCATGCAGAATGATATGACCGCAGAGAGCCAAACAGCATTTATGGGGACCTCCTGCTTGTTCACCTTGTGCCAAAGTGATGAGAGTGGCATGGCTCCATCTCTAGAAAACGCATAGGCCATCCTGAAAATGAACATTCAAAGATTACTCAGCAATCAAGTAAGAATTGTAAACTCATCACTAGTTTCAGATAACATGAGATATCAAACAAGCGAGATTACCTAGAGTTGCTTGTAACTGAACTCATTCCACAGAAGAATATGGCAACAGCAACCACCCCCAAGCAAATAATTCCACCAACCCCACTGCCATATCTTTTCTTAAAAGCTAGGTAAAATATTTCAGCAATGGCATAACCACCGGCATCATTGTCTTCACTCAAGAGGTAAGAGATGTTGGTAACTGCAAAGGTGATACCAAGTATGTAAAACCATCCAAATATAACTGATATCCCGATGGCGCTAATTATTCCTTTTGGTCCATTCTTATCAGCATTCTTAGTTTCCTCTGTCTAGAAATAACAGTAAGAAAGAAAAGATTATTTAGTTTCATTCCTCCAATTTTCCATAAAGCAGCAGAAAAGTGGAAAGGAAACACAGTTAATTAATTATGCAAGTAAATAAATATGTGAGCTTATAATGCTTTTGAAGAAGGAACTACTTGATTTAAACAAACTGGATGTTCTTGGTTTGACTTTTGAGTTTATAAACAATGAAACAAAAAACTAAGTAAAGCAACATCTGAGATTCCCATAGGAATTAGGACTCTGCATGATACGAAGAACAATTCAACTTACCATATGAGCAGATGCATCATACCCAGTGAGGGTATATTGACTCATCAGAAGCCCCAGAACAAAAATGTAAGCTTTACTATTGATTCCATCCCCATTATCAGTGTTGAAGTGTGTAAACACAAACTTGGCACTAGCCCTTTCCGTTGCAACAAGGGGAATGAGTATTGTAAGAGCCACAACACCTAAGAATGCAAAGGTTCAGTAAAAATTGAAAAAAATAAGAGAGACAGAGAAAGATAGTTGGCTAAAGAGAACAACGATTAACTGTAGCTGGAATTTTTCATACCTACAAGATTCCAGGCAGCAGCCAGCTGTCCGAAGAAAGATAAGAGTGAGATGGGAAGACTATTTAGTGCAGCATGCAGGAGTAAAATCCCCCCATGCATGGCAATAACTACATATTTGGATGCTTCATATCCACCACCATTTTTTCCACCTGTGCTTAGGAGAATGATAACCTGAATCAGCTGTGCAAGTGAGAAATCTACACTGGTTGTAACAGCCCACTGGAAATAAGAATGTACACGAAGTGGTTAGAATTTATAACAGTAGAAACTGAAGGGAGCAAAATCGAGTGTGGATTCTTAGCTGTACCTGACCAACAATGTTGAACCTGCAAGGAAAAAAGACAATTCACTGCATTAGAGTATGTTCAAGGGAGCAAAAGTGGCTGACTGTACCAGCTATATATCTAACTTTTCCTTGAAAAACCAAAGAAGAAAACATAATTATATCAGTGATATGAACTCAAAAGAATAAGCTGGAGAAAAGCAATGACTGCTAGATAATTAAATTCACACCCTCAAATTCCCTGAAGATTCAGCTCAATACAGAATAAGAACACTTACTATGGTTTGTTGACTCAAGTTTCAAGCGTGGTATATATCTAAGGTGTTGTACAGAAACAAATCAATCGTATGTGTCTTAATTCACCCTCACTGAAATGAAGGTCAGTGTGAAAACTACATTTAGCGAATCACCATTTCTTTCTTTCCTTGGTGACTAAAACTTTTTGAATTTCTCTGCAAGCATCCCCCAGAAAGCTTGTTTGAACCCAAATTTATTCTTGCAATGCAGATGCTATAATACATTTTGAAGCATGCTCACACAAGTTAAATAAATTCATGAACTCAAACGTATTGCATAATAAGAAAAGGAGCATGTCCTACCATTCCAGCGCACTATATTTCAGCACATCATCCACCTGAGTGTGATTGTTTCAGGCTCATCGCAATATTACTCTGACTCCATGGGTATGGTTACTAATTAACCAATTCAATTTGCAGTACAATGAGCAAAGTTCAAGCATAAAATTTCAACGAAAACTTCAAGTTCCCGCGGCCTATAATGTGAAAAACAACAGCCTATAAACGGTGCCCAAAAATAGAGGGATTCTGAAACCATGACCCAGAAAGGAAAACAGAGAGCATCAAGCATATTGAGACCCTTATGTCATGGCTGCTACTGCGGGAAATTTTGTGCAGCCTAAAAAGTTCCATGTTTTGAAGTAAAGGATTAACAAAGTTGGTGGTAACAACGATAAGGTCATGAGAAATGAAGGCAAATAAATTGTGAACGCCAAACCACAGAATTCCAAAACACAAACGAATTCTAAGCTGGCAAGATGATTTAGGAACCAAGAAAACTATAGGAAACAAGAAATATTACCAGCCAGTTATCCAAGATGCAAAGGGTGCCCAATTAGGACCAGCAAGCTTTGCACTCCAATAGTAGAGACCACCAGAAGTTGGGTAAGAAGAGCAAATTTCAGCCATTGCCAACCCAACAATCATGGTGAACCCACCAGCTATGAACCACCCATACTGTAAAGAAACTGGCCCTCCAAGATTGAGACCAGTATTGTAAAGTGTGGTTATACCAGTCAACACTGATATGATCGAAAATGAAAACGCAAAGTTGGAAAACACCCTGCAATTTTATAACCATATTGGTCCAATTCATTGGTGATTCATCAGAAGGAGAAGCTTGCCAAGAAAGCTTCAAAACAGGAAACAAGAAAAGGGTTCTTGAGAGATTTACGAGAGATCACGCTTAAGCTCTTGTTTGTAGCCAAGCTCTTTAAGACGGGTAGTGCCTGTATCAAGGAAACCACCGCCGTTTTGAGCTGTATGAGTTGGAAGACCCATGAAGATGAGAGAGATAGAGAATCAGTAGCCAAAAACCAATCAATCTCTCTTTTTAACTCTCCGTCTGTTATGTTCTCTCCTTTCCTGTACTCTAAAGCTTGTCTCAATTTTATCTTTGCTTGCCTGGTGTCGACGCAAGCAATCTTTACAGTTAACTACAGTAAACATCTCACAGCTATCCAGGAAAAGCGGATAGTACACAAATGGCATGGTGTTTGCCCTTTTTAATGTACTTTAGACAAAATAATAAGCGATGAGAAAGTTTTGATGAACAGTTTGGTAAATATCATTTGCATTTCGATGGCGTGCGTGACCATCCCAATCATTATTAAAGACTTCAACTTTACTTTGTAGTGTTGATTTCATTATTTCCGTGTAATAAAAATTATTTTTAAAATATTTTTTATTTAAATATATATTAAAATATTTTTTATTTTTAAAATTTATTGTTGATGTAGTAAAAGATAATCTAGAAATAAAAAATAAAAAATTAAAGAAAAAAATTAAAATTTCATAAAACACTTTATGAAAATATTTTTTATAATACAGGGTTGATTCAATGTATTTACAGATATTTTCTTTCTTTTTCTATTTTCTACTCATCTCTTTTAATTAAGATTTGTCGCAGCTTATTTTTCTAAAATACTATTATTCTCACCAACCAACGAATTTTTTAGAAAAACAATTTTCATTTTTTGATGGCAGCTTTCATATTTATTTGGTCACATAAAGTTCAAAGGGACAATAAGGAAATAATATTTTTAACAAAAAAACACGAAAGAGGATCTCGGATTGTGATTTGCGAGGATTTTCTTGTCCGGATATAATTTTGTGTGGGTGCTTTTTCAGGGGAAAAGGGAGGGGGCAGCTTATCAAAGGACATGCAATTTATGGAGAGCGGGGGGCCCTGAATCTTGACCGACCGTGCATGGAAACACCGCAACGGGCCCATTTGTTAGCCCAGAATCACTTGGTCCGACCATTCTCTTAATTGTGTCCCCAGGGTACGTTCTCTCTCTGAATTTTGTCTGGGCGGCAAGGGATAAAAGATTTTATAACAGAAGATGAAATTTCCAGCATGCCCTGCCTCTGTGGTTTATTAAATAAAAATATTCATGTATAAATTTAAAGTTTTTGCAAGAGAAAATAAGGAAAATGGGAGTGGTGAGGTGGGGAGAGAAGTAGCATGCAAAATAAAGGACAAGAGATAAGGAGATTGGCTTTCTCATGCAGTAGCTCTAGCATCAATCTCGTTAACAAGTTGCAGGTCTAAAAAGAGTCTGAAAAAAGGATGTGATCAGGACAAGTTTGGAAATTCAGGGGAGATTGATATGAAAACTAGAATTAGGGGGGAATCTAAACAAAACATATATTTCAAGGGAAAATATTTAAATCTACTCGAAAGAAAATTTCACATAATCTCTCCACGAATAATTAGAGAAAAAAAAATCAAGCAAGGCCTACAGAGACAATTAATGAGGCTAAGAAACAATGTTTTTTTAACTAAAATTAGTGCAGATGTAAAACTAATGACATTCGAAATGATACACGTTTGTCATTTTACTAAGAAACCGACAATTGAGCTTGAATATAAGATTCGAAGCTGGATGAACTTCCTTATTAACAGTAACCACGCAAACCAATTCTTCGAAGATGAGTAGGATTGGGATGGTTTATACCATTATATGCATCCAAGGCTTGGATGGTGTAATGCTCTAAGCCAACTTTAAAATGTTAGGATGATGGCATGCAAACCCGACAAGATAAAGGGTAAAGAACTGAATAAAATGAGAAACGACACACAAGAATTTACGTGGTTCATCCAATTTGGCTACGTCCACGGGCAAGTATAGAAAAAGTTTACTAAGTAATGCGGGAATACAACTTCTCTCTATTAATAGGAGAACAACAAAATCCCTTTAATAATAGGAGAAAACACCTCACTTATTATCTCACAAATACCTCACAATTTTGTGGGATACTCTCTCTTCACCCTCTCTTCTTTCTCTCTACTTACTCTTAATTTTCTTTTTTTGGTGTGTTTATAATGCTTGGATGCATTGTCTATTTATAGGCAAACATCCATGTAAAAGACAAGGACAAGGTAGGTGGCACTAAATTTATGCCAAACATTGTTGACAAATTGATGCCTGACATGCAATTATTTCTTTTTATATTGGCTACATATACTTTTTTCTCCTAGTTCATGTCTATGCTTTATGTTTCCTTACAGTGGATATCCATTTTCCATTTGTAGGTATCAACCTTCCTTTTTTTCAAGATTCAACATAGCCACGTTAATCAAAAAAAAGAAGAAGAGATTCAACATAGCCAAGAGCCAAGAGATTTCTCACCGGAGGATATTTTCCCGGAGACATACTATATATTATACTCATTTCATACATTATGCAGTAAATGCAACTGCACAAAGTCAATGGTCGAGACTTGGAATAGTAATTGTCAAGATGGTCCCTACTATCAAACCTGAATACCATATATTTTGTAAATGCAAGCACCTTCGTTTCATATACAATGAACAAGTCAGGCCTGAGGCCGTTCCTCATCAGTCAGACTGATTCTGAAAAAGCCTAACAATCACGAGAGCTAGCTGTTTGCGTTCAGTGATGATTTAAATGCTAGCGGGAAAATGTGAACGCACGTTTTTGTGGCAATTATTACGTGGGTCGCTTGAAAAATATTATTTTTGTTATGGTTAGTTCATATAAAATTTATATTGGATTAAAATTGTGATTTGATTTTATTTTATAAAAAATTATGACATGATACGTTTAATTAAAATTGTAATTGGTTTGGTATTATATAGAAAATAATTAAAAAAAACATAAATTAATTCATTGTTTTTTTAAATAAAAAAATTAACATCTAGTATAAATAATAATCGGCATAAAAAGAAAATTGTTCATTTAAAAAAAATAAATTTTATTGCTCCATCAAACTTGTTGCAATCTTATCATGAATATAATCCATATGCAGTGTTTTTTGGTGTCCATATGTTTGTGATTGTATATCCATGTTAGTTAAAGTGTCACCAAAAACAAAATCAGGATAGCAATCAAAATTCTTATATGCAACATCTTTAATTGACTTTCTTTAAATGTAATTCTACAGTATCATTAATGTCATAACAATTTAAACTTGTATTTTGTAAAGAAACACTAACATGTTTTGTAAGATTCTCTATATTTTCTTCCAAACTTTAAATATATATTATATTACACATCGTGACGATAAATGGACACGATTGAATATTTCTTCTCAACTTTACAGTTGTTCTCGTCAATGAAATTTTGAAAGATGATATATCTCACTTCTATATGACACCAAGTAACCATACTCATTTAAATTTCTTGAATAAGTTAGTTAATACTTCCTTGCAACAAGATAATAATGATACAAAATTTATTTTTTATTGCATACATAAAATAAATTTATTTAAATTAAACAACATCTAGATTTTTTATTTCATAGTATTTTCTGGTGGCTTCAAAAATCTTATATTTGAATTGGTAATCACCTTATGAAATATTTATATATCATGTGCATTATCTTCTCACCCAGCCCAAATAAATATAAATTGCATGTCAAAGTTACATACTATCATTATATTTTGAGTTGGTACACCTTTTCTATCAATAAATAGTATTTGGTTTACTTGTGATATCCAAGTACGTACATGTATTCCATCAATCACACCTATACACTTCTACAAAAATAAAAAAATAGTTTCAAAAACAATTTAAATGTACTTTAAATATTTTTTATAACTTTTTTCAATTATTTAACAACTTAGATAAAGTATTTTTCACTTTGAAATGTGATATATATCTTGAATTCATTGCAATTTTCATTGGTGTTGTTAAGAATTATAGATCTATCGGTTTAATAAAATCAATAGTTAGCAAGTACACTGACTTAAGAATTTCGTTGAAATATCTATTTGCAGTTTCTCTTTAATGTTGAAATCTCTCCTGAACTTCCCTGTTTGAAGATCCTAGAGCTAAAGTATAGAAAAACATGTCTATTTTCTTAATAACACTCATCCTTCTAGACTGTTTTAACTCGTAAAGTGTTTCAAAATTAACACACAAACTCTATAATGTTTTTGCATTCATCTGAAACATGTTAACACAACGTACCCAATACTTATTTAAAATTCCATTCAACCATCTTATTAATATATTGTATAAAACCATACATGATTTTTTATAAATATAATTATTATAATACAAAGTTAGTGCTCTAATATTGCATAATATTAATTTATTGCGATCACACTCTCTAAGCAAAAACAATTCACCCTCCTCATAATATTTATTAGGATCGTAATAAATTAATATTATAAACTGATAGAGCACTGACTTTGTATTATAATAATTATATTTATAAAAAATCATGTATGGTTTCATACAACACATTAATAAAATGGTTGAATGAAATTTTAAATGAGTATTAGGTATATTGTGTTAATATATCTCAGATGGATGCAAAAACATTATAGAGTTTGTGTGTTGATTTCAAAATACTGTACGAGTTAAAACAGTCTAGAAAAATAAGTGTTATTGAGAAGGTAGGTATGTTTCTATATACTTTAGCTCTAGGATCTTTAAATAGAAAAGTTCAGGAGAGATTTCAACATTCAGGAGAAACTGTAAGTAGATATTTCAAGAATATCTTAGGTTAGTGTGCTTGCTAGCTGTTGATTTTATTAAATCGGTAGATCTAGAATTCTCAACAACACCAATGAAAATTTAAATAAATCTAAGATATATGTCACATTTTAAGGTGAAAAATATTTTATCTAAGTTGTTAAATAATTGAAAAATATTAAAAAAATATTTTAAAGTACATTTAAATTGATTCTGAAACTATTTTTTTTTATAAAATTGTATTAGTGCGATTGATGGAACACATATACATGTTTGTGTATCAAAAGCAAATCAAATATCATTTATTGGTAGAAAAGATATACCAACTCAAAATATAACGGCAGCATATAGTTTTAACATGCAATTTATATTTATTTGGATTTGGGTTGGTAAGAAGGTAGTGCACACGATATAAGAATATTTCATGAAGCAATTGACTATCCAAATATAAGATTTTTGAAGTCTGTATTGCGGAAAAAAAATTTGGATGTTGTTTCATTTGAATAAATTTATTTTGTGTCTGTAATAGGAAATAAGTTTTGTATTATCATTATTTTGTTACAAAGAAATATTATCTCTTTGACTTGAGATATCCAAATGAGTATGGTTACTTGGAACCATATAAAGATAAGAAATATCATCTTCTAGAATTTCATCAACGAGGATAACCGCAAAATAAAAAAAATATATTCAACTGTGTATATTCAACATTATGACATGTAATAAGATGTATATTTGGAATTTGAAAGAAAATTTAGAGAATCTTATAAAACATACTAGTATTTCCTTACAAAACACAAGTTTAAATTATTGTGACATTAATGGCACTGCATAACTACATTCAAAGGATGTTGATCCAAGATGTTGCATTTAATGAGTTTGATCATCATCTTAATTTTATTCTTGCCGATACTTTAACTAACGTTGTTATACAATTATAAATACGTGGGCACCAAAGGACTCCACGTATGAGTTATGTTCGTGATGAGATTGCAATAAGTTTGACGAGACAATACTGTTTATTTTTTTAAATGAATAATTTTTTTTTATACTGATTATTGTTTATTGTTTGCACTAAATGTTATTTTTTCTATTAAAACAAACAATAATTAATTTATGTTTTTTTGAGTCATTTTATATACAATATCAACCTCAATCTCAACCACAATTTTAACAAAACATATTATATTATGATTTTTAACAAAATAAAGTTAAACCATAATTTTAACTAAACACATATTTTATATAAATCAATCACAACAAAAATAAATTTTTCAAAATCAATTTTTTCAAATCATATCTGCAATAATTATCATAAAATCAAATACACCTAGAGTTTGCCACGCTTGTGGTTACAACGCAGGTTTTTGTGGGTCTCAGTTGACACAATATGTGGTTTGCATCTAAACAAATATATTAAAATTGTAATGGCACCTATACATGAAAGCTAACACATAACCAAACACAGTTTAAACTGGGTTCTCAGTTGACACAATATGTGGTTTGCATCTAAACAAATATATTAAAATTGTAATGGCACCTAAACATGAAAGCTAACACATAACCAAACACAGTTTAAACTGAGACTACTTGCCTAAGTGTGGAGTATGGAGTGTAAACACGTATCAAGAATAGTTGGTTGAAACTCCCATGCTGATAACTCAAAGCAGAATACTCGGTCGCGTGTTTTTATCTAAACAAGTTGGAAGTTTCAAGCTGCGATCGTGGAAAGGCAATCATATATGCCTTGTGACCGGAAAAAAAATTAAAAGGAGCAATCCTATTCCTATAATTCTACAAATCTAAAAATGAGTAATTAGCAGTCCTATCTTTATCAAGCATGGCTGATTTTCTCCCTTTTTTTTAAAAAAAGAAGAAGACTGAAGTATATGTTGTAACCATTAATAAACTCTAGTGGTGCTTGGAAACACAGTTAGAATTGTGTTTTTTTAAAAATTTAACAAAGAATTATTTTTAAATTGTTTTGATGTGCTAATATTAAAAATAAAAAACATATATTATTTTAATATATTTTTAAATAAAAAATATTTTAAATTAGCAAAGTTGAAGGTTGATATCTTTTATTAGATGCTGGGTTCCACTCTAGACATTTGATTGGAAAAGCCCTCCTGGATTCTATTTTAACAGATTGGGCCTTCAAACCATCACGTCTCTACATTCGGCTAACGGCTTTAGTTGAGCTCCAGATATACCTCGATTTTATTTTATTTTCATCTCTGAATTGGGCCTGGGCCCGTCAAATATGATGCTGTCAAACAGCAGAAAGTAGAGCATGCTGGGCAGGATTGGAGCCACAGCGAGGATGCCGATTGGCATTTGACACAAATCGTAAACAATCAGAAAATGTTTTTTCTAGCCCAATTTCAAAGGTCAAAACCATCTTTATCAAACCACAGCTCAAAGTCCAAAACTTTTATTGAAAGAATAAAAAATTCGTTTTTTTTTTTTTTAAAGAACTCCCCACTAGTTATGCCATCCTTCCCTGAACAACTAGTCCATTATCTTTGCATTCCGCTACAAATTGGATAAAAATTTTAAAATATATTAAGAAAATATATAATTTTTTTATTAATAATTTGATTATAAACTTTATGTGGGGTCTTTTTTTTTTTTACCAAACACCTATTTTGAGTACATATTTTTTTTATTTGTCCAAAACACCTAGTAAATATCTTAAAAATCTTAGTAAACTAATCTAGGCTACAAAAAACATAAAAAACCGCTCAAAACACAGGATTCACCCAGCACAAGAAAAAAAATTTATCAAGCTTAGATATAATTTTATAGGTGTTTTCAAGATGAAAAGATAGATAATATTAATTCTTCTTCTCATATAAAACTATTTAATATATATATATAGAAAAAACAATTATTATAGAGGCTGAATTCATCACCAGCCAATACTTTCTCTCTCTAAATCAAAACGAGTGGCTTGAATGAATTTTAATAGAAATTTTTAGTCTATCACATGTATTATTTGTTTTTTTCACTCAAATCCCCTTTCTTTTAACTCAACCATCCCTTGCAAAACATAAACATGTAATTAAGGTTTAATTTGGTTCCAAAAGGGTTCCATCATGCAAAATAAAATTTAAGGATCAAACTGAGATTTTTTAAACTACAGCATTATAATTAACAGTGAAATGGGAGAGGATACACGTTATTTTTTGTTAACACTAAAAACACCGTACGTTTTTGCATTATGTACAGTAATGTATAATGAGGTTTTTCCAAGTTTTCACTTTCTGTGTTTATAATTTTAGCTCTTGAAATTATTAGTGAATGCTGCCTAACAAGAATTGCATAACGAAGCCCAGTGACCTTATGCTCCACTCATCGTTTTATCACTGGTCAGATATATGCATAGGTTTAAATTAAACAGATCACGGGATGTCCATCAACTACTTTAATTAAATAAAAGAAGGCGAGCCAAGAAGAAATAAGAAGGAAGAAGCGCACTTACCAGCCAGTGAGCCAAGAAGCAAGAGGCCCCCAATCTTTGCCACAAAGCCTCGCACTCCAAAAGTAAAGCCCGCCAGAAGTAGGATAAGCGGAACAAATCTCAGCCATTGACATCCCCACGGCGAGGGTCAGCATACCCACTACTGGCCACCCATATACCATCGTGACTGGCCCACCATAGGTTAGACCCGAACTGTACATCGTTGTCAGACCGGTGAGGACCGACACAATGGAGAAGGTCACTGAGAAATTTGCAATTAGCCTACACGAGTCGCAAGATAAACAAGCCATATTCAGCGGAAAAGAAAACATAGACGGGAAGTTTAATTTATCAAGAGATGATCAAGGAAAGGATATACGCACGAGAGGGTACGGCTAAGTTCTTGCTTGTAACCCAGCTGTTTCAATCGACTGTCATCGGATGCATTAACAATGCCATCATCATTCCGAAGGGGGAGATAAACACCTGCTGTATCTTCATTCAGATCTGTCGTTCCGCCTCCCATCTCTTGAGAAGCTGGAAGGGAGAGTGTGATGTTTTGTTTCTGAATTTCTCAAAGATCGATGTCCAAGCCTTTAACATCGATTGATGTTCTTGTTTCTATAAGGGAGTTTGGTTGCTGTAAAAAGGAGCAATTCCAATCTAACAGTCAAACAGACAAGCAACTCCTTTCTTGTAAATTTCTAGCCTTATCTGCCTTCTCGATGGGCAAGTAGCTTTGCTTTTTTCCATGAGTAGAGAAATGATGGAGTGGGAGTCACATGCTGCTTTTCTTTATTGTTCTTTTTGAGGACCCCCTTGGCAATTGCATAGTTGTTGTTTGCACGATTGAAACTGGTATAGCGTGTTTTTTACGGCCACCTGGCAATTAGTTTATCTTGTTTTTAAAAATATTTTTATTTAAAATATATTAAAATAAAATATTTTTAAAAAATTATTTTTCATATCAATAATCAAAATATTTAAATATAAATAAAAATAAAAACTATATTTTATCCAGACTTATTTAAAATGCAACACCAAATAAGAACCCAAATGACTTTCAAAGTAGTTCGTAAGATTTAACAAAACACGCGTTCGGAGCAAAACCCAAGATCAAAGGGAGCAAGGGATACAAGTCTGCTTTTAATTCACGTTAATAATTGGATTTTATTCAAATGCAATATTCTAACAAATACACGACTGCGCAGGTGTCAGCATTCTGACATTCTTCGTATCTCCTCTTTCTATCCCAAGAAACGAAGCCAATCAAGTTTGAAAATCTTAGTTTTAAAAAGAAAAAAAAAAAGGATCAATGATGATCCCAGTAAGAAAATAAGCATTTATTTATTTAAACATTCGGTTTGAATATTTAGAAAGGAAAGAAAAAATAACAGTTTTATTCCAAAATAAACGAGAATACGAGAGCATAGAGATAAAGGTATGTAGAGAGGTGATTAGACTAGTCTAATCACGTTGAGTTCAACCTTTTATTTATGAGCTAAAACAGACGCAGCAAGTTACACTCTCCTTTCCTTTCCTTCATCTTCTCAGCAGACAAACAGTTCGAATGGAGTCCAAAACGAACAGTGCCGGGCATCAATATTACTGCTCATGTATATCTAGTCATGAAAGAAAAACATTTACTTGTCATGTATATCAGAATTACTATTTCCGTTACGTTTGAAATGGCATGTATATCCAGTTTAAAAGATAAAACAAACCGGAACAGATTTTATTTTGATTAGAATCTTGATCCATCCTGAAAATGTCGTCCAAATTATGGCCAAAACATTACAGTTATGCTATGGTTGGTCTGTTGTGGTCAGATAGTGTTTTGTTATTTCTTTAACTATTAATTTGATATGCAATATTAATTATATCTTTTGATCATATTGTTGGATTAGACTTATATTTACAAGAAATCTCCTCCTATATTTTTATAATGAAAATTAAAATTTTAAAGCAAATGAAGTTTAGAAAAATCTTGCAAAATTGTTGATAGTATTTTTATATTTTGTTTAAAATATTATTTTATTGTGTTTTATATATATATATATATTGTTTTTTTAATTTTATCATTTAATTACAAGTATATTAGTAATTGAGTTTTAGAGTCTGTTTTAATTTATTTTATTTGAGATTATTATCATTTCATAACATAAATCATAAATTTTTTTAGAAGGCTAACTCAAGTTATTATGTACTGATCCAGTATGTTGCTGTCTCGATTTTTTTTTAATATTTTTAGTTGAACAATATTTTTACCGGTCGTTCAGATTATTTTTGGACTTATTGAGTCCATCACGTCATATTAATTTAATTTATTTTTTTATTTGTGTTTGAAATTTTAATTGCATAATTAAAGTTAATTAATTTTTTTAGTTGAATTAAAATTATATTTACTAGATTAACATCTTGAATTATATGCATGTATACAATCTAGAAAATACAAGTTAAAACACTCTGAAACCAAAAGAATTGAAAAGAATAGATTGACAACCTTAACTAAAAATGATAAAAATATTTATATTTATGATTTCTTTTTATGCATCTGTTTTTTTATTAGTAAATATTAACAAAATATTATTAATTACCATGATTACAACGTAAGATTTCTAGTAATTATACCAGGAGTCAGAAAGCTACACGTTCCGAGCTTTGCTGTGAAGTCTCATCCCAGCTACCAGTCTCCTGCTCATGTTAGCTGCAATAAATCATGCTTCAAAAGCATGCGGATTTCTTTCCTTAAAATCACAAGCTCGCGTTAGCAATTTTTCTGTTTCTGTTGTAGCTTCATGCAACGCATTGTAACGGATCAATTTATTTTATTATATTACAAAGTATTCATGAAGATGCCAAATCCCAACGTGAGAAAATGTCAAGTCACTCGCAATCTCTAAAAGCGAATGGGACACATTTACGTTATTAATGGTGACATTTTTTTATTATTAAATTATTTTTGATGGGATTAGTAATATTATAATCAAAACTTTAATATACCTTTTTATTATTTTTTTTTTCTTAATTGTAATCCGTGCAACGCATTTTATAATTTTTTAAAATGTCACTTTCAAAACAGTGCATTTTTCAACTGCAATATAAACTATGTTATTTTGGTAGTTTATTTTTTAAATTTGTTATTTTACTATTTTTTTAACTAAAAGAGTGCTATTTAAAAAAAAATATTGCGACCGTGCAGGCTCCGATTGCAGATTTAACGAATTATCCTAAGAACTCATATCTGATCGGAACTCTCACTCGATTATTAACTTGAATCATTGCTCATTTCAATGCGTCTCTTGCCAATTGGTTGAAATATAAATAACAGTAGCCAACAAAAAAGGACAACAGGCCTAGCTGATTAAATTGAGGCTAAATTAAGTAACATGACCATCATTCCTTACCAATTTTATCACATAACTTCAACGTAGGTTGATGAAATTTGTTTTATTTTTGGTTTTTTAAAAAAAATTATAAAATTTAATCTCAATTAATATACATAGATTCATTTGAAAATACTATGAATATAAAAAATATACATGTTTTGATCATAAAGGGTTGCCATGCCTCTTTTATCATGAGATCGTAAAACACATGCGATTTACAAGTTAACAGTAATTATTTTTTGTTTAATTAGTTTCAGGTTATTAAAATTAAAATTAAATTAAATTGATTTTTATAAAAATATTTCAATTGATTGTTTTACATAGTTTAGTTTTTCAATTATTTTTTTTAGTTTTTTTGAATTACGTGATTTTTACAAGGCATCCACGAATATCTACACTCATTTATTCATTTGACTATAATAATACATTCTATGGACCAAAAGACAAGTAGAGAAGAAAGAATCCACCTCATACGAAATATGGACAGAAGTAGATCACAAGCTAGACAATGCTTAGTCACCTCCTACCGGTGGTCAAGAATATGAACAGGGAAGGCTTAAAAAAATTCATCACTTTCATTAGAGAGTCACTCTCACTCTCTCTGCTGGTTTTTTTCATGAAAAAATAACCCAGCGCTGCTTGAGAACGAACTTCTAACATGTCCAGATGACGCACTCCGCACGCGATAAGATGTTAAAGTAAAGATGCTATTGCCTTTTAAGAGAAAACACAGCAGGGATGCGATATCTTATTCAGAGATCTATAAAAAATGGAGCCCGTAGCAACAGTAACTAATTAAGCTGGGAAATACAGGCGATGGAAATCTTACCTTCATCATTATATGGGGGTGGGAATAACTGTGCATAGCAGAATGCTGCCACAACCAGCCCTGTTACCATGTGAAAGAGGTCCTAAAGTCAAATTTTGAATTCCATGTCTATATATATTGCTTTCTCTATCAGCAAGTGATGACAGAAAACAAACCTAGAAGGCCTCCGGCGAACACATCGTGCCAATGATGCCCGTAATCATCAACTCGAGAGATGCCTACAAGAGATGCAATAAGCAGAGGGAAAAAAACAATGCACAGCTTTGCCACGTGCCCTTTCTGATCAAATGCTTTGATTTTCCCAGATAAGTAAATTGAGAGGAAGCCTAATCCAGCAAAGGACCCTGCATTGCAGCACTTTTTTTTATCAGTTATTACATCTCACATGGCATTCAAGTATCTTCTTTCAAACACTCACTACTTGGAAAGCTGCTGTAAAATAGTAAGCAACGACTGTCTTGTGCCTGAAAAGTCCCAAGCCTTACAGATCAGCAAGAACTTGAGAGTACTTTGTTTCTCAAACGTATTGCACAATCGAGTTGATTTTTCTTTTTGAAAATGATCCAAATGATAGGAAGTGCAACGTCAAAAGTGGCCAAATAATAGCATCGGTAAAGTTTCAGATTTCCAATTCATAGTATAAATCAACCAAAACAAACATAGAAAAATTTGCAGGATATGGCTACAACTGTACTTAGCTTACAAGAAGTATGCCCGCTTGGGAAACTCTTATGTCCTTCCCTAATGTCACTTTCTCTACCATGACATACTGCATTTCCCCACCGATTATAGAGCTGAACAAGGCAAAAACAATAAAATTAAAGGTTCGGAAATAGTAACAGTGCCAACTAAACATGAAGCAAACAATGAATTATATTCAAAGGTCAATATCAGAATATAGCAGCTAGCTGGGAACATGGTAACTTCAAGGAAGATAAAAGTTAAGTAAAGATTATTGAAATGGTCGAAAAACAGAACTGTTGTCAAGGCATCGCCTAAAAAGAGAAAATTAACGGGATGTAAAGTCTTATAAGAGAGAGAATAAACGTGCTTATATAAAAAAAAAAATGCACCAACGAGTTAAGGAAAGGGTCGGAAACAGAGGCATACTTCATTCCCATCAGGAAAGCAGCGCCAAAAGAAGTCCGGTCTAGGCCGGCCAACTGCGTTTTTTATTGCATCCGTGATCACCGCAGTAATCAGCACAGAAAATAAGAGGCCTGCTCTCGGTTTATAACAAGTCGTCTTCATTGATATCCCACTTACGTCGAAGCACACATGAAAGAAAAAAAGGCACAGGTAAAACATAATAAGCATAGTGCAAACGAAATTACCTAAGATGCTGTGATGCAGATCATAGACATCTTTCCTTCGTGTGTAGAATAAAAGGAAAACAGCAACGGGCAACAAAACTGCGTACATCTGAATATCAAAAAGGTAAAGACCCTGATGAATTATTTTCTCCTTAACACCGCAATGAAGCAAAAACAGAAAAATGAAGTATTATCCAATCTTAATATGACATTGGACGTTCAATCAATACATAATACAATCGACCTTCTGTAAACTTAAAGCCCGTCCAGGTAACAAACAACTAGATGAGTTAATTCTGAAGAAAACTTACAGGAACACTCCATTCAGGCACTGTGTTTCCTTTCAAAGGATATTTCAGGTCTGTCATCATATCCTTTCCCACAAATCGGTAAAATGGGTGGATTACATAGAGAATGACCTCAATCAACACAAGTAGCAGTAGAATAAGCCAATCCAGCATGTGATCCCTCGCAACTTTGGTTCCATGAGATTTGATAGTGTGTGTACCCATCTCTGCCGACCTCACTCTGCCCTTTTTTTGAAAATACAGTAACATAAAAATTTAGAACTAAAAACTCAGACCGGCAAAGTTAAGGGATAAGACAAAAGCCGATCTCTCCCCATTATTTCCCGTTTCATGATGTACCTGTTACTTTCTTCCCTTTTGTGGCTGTGGTTATTTTAAATAGATATAATTTCTCAATCAAATTCGTGCAGAATCCCGGGATATGAAATTTATTACAATTAGCATTACACATATTAAATTTCAAGTAATATTACACATGTATACAGCTATATGGCCGTATAGATTAAAAATTGCAAACAGTTGAAGCATTTTAGCGCATCTTTACCGACAGACAATTCTGGTGAAAATGAAAACCCGAGACTCAAAGAGTCCGTGAAATCTAGTCTTAAAACTTGTTCCTCGTCCAATCCCCAGAAATCCATGGACAACTGTGGTCCATTATACGTATCGATGACAATTTTATCAGAATTACTTCGCAAGCCTAAAAGATATCTTTTCGAATATAATAAAATATTATGTAAATTTATCTCATCAAATCTTGCATGCAAAATGATATCTTTTCGAATACAATTAAATATTATGTAAACTTAACTTATCAAACTTTGCCTGCAAAATGAAGGTACTCCTATGATGATGATGGCATAACAGAAGAAGGAAAAAAGAAGAAGGAAAGATTATACTGTACAACTAACCTGAAAGATACGATGGAAATTCGGGAAAGAAAAATATGACAACATATTACTCCACGCCATTGATGCGCTAACTCAGCAATGAAATTATTTTCTACACAAAAAGAAAAGCAGCCAGAGAATGAGTCTGGAAGAGAATGGAAGACAAGTGGAGAACGAGAAGAGGGTACGAAGAGTACTAGTACGTGACAAGAAAAGGTGAAAAGAATGGAATACTTATCTCACTTGGGGAAAGAAGGGGGAAATAAAACAAAAGGAAAAGGAGTTAAGTAATGTCAAAGCAAAACATGGGCGGTAGACTAGACAATGATTTGGCACTGATACAAAGCCAAAAAGGTGAAAACGAAGCGTGTGTTATTATAGAGCACTAGACCTGTCGCCTGTTTTCCTTCGTATATACATAAAGGGGTACACGACAGTGCTTGGTTTTGGGTGGGATCCCGGAGGCAAGAAAGCGCTTTCAGTTTTGACGGTTGGGGGGAGGGGGTGAGGAAGAAGAACGAGGGCACTTTGAAGTTGATTTTTTGTCCCTGGGGTGGGCGGGTAAGGTTTTCCCTAGATAAGCCGTCGGCGTAGACGGCCTTGTATTTTAAACTTGTCGTTTTCGGATGAAAGTTTCGCGGGCACTGCTAGCTAGGGACAGTCGCATGCTTTGAACAACCGCTGCCTTGGACACTCCCCTCCTCAAAAAGACACATAGTTTTCCGAAAACCTAATTATTGTACAACCGCTAATGAAAACTCCCTTTCAGTCTGATGGTAGAAACAAACACTAAGATTTCGACTTGAAAAGTAATCACTGAATCTGTCACTCGTCCACCAAAAAACAAAATACAGAATAAGAATAAAAATAGAAGGAGCGTATAACTAAGATAAAAAAATATAAATCGGTCCACTATCTGTTGTGCTCTTTTAAGATGACATGCATGCCCGAAACACATCAGATGTTTCACCTCCACAGGTACCGAAAGTAGATATCAAAGAGACACTGTAGAGATTTATCTTGATAAGAAATTCAAAAACCAAGTGATAATTGACATCCGAATTACTGCAGTATGTGATTAGATGATTAACATTAACATCAGTTCCTCTACAGTTTAAAAATAATAATTAAAATCAAAGGACTATCAGTCATGAGACTGGAGTGAAAATTGAAGAGATTTGCAAAACAAAATGACATGACATGGGAGTTGAGGCATCAATGAATGAAAACAGCTGAGTAAAGAGAAAGACGGAGAGAAAAATACATTAGGTTTGGTTATCGTTACTGTTTCGACGAAGACATTTAAGGAAAAACTTTATTTTTCGTGTCTTTCCCTCTATTTTTTAAAATATAAGATTAATTTATTGCTTCTTCCCTTGCACTTTTATCTTGGACCATAGGTCCACAACTATAATATCATTTATTTTTTTATTTATTTTATTTGTTGTAACAAGAAAATAAAAATAATGGAGAGGGACACCGGTGGCTCCATCTTTGGATTTCTGGCGAAGAGCCATAATGCGAATGACGCACACGACTAAAACAGCAACCCTCCGAGTACGGATAAGAAGAAAATACATTAGAGTCGGAAAGTGAGTGTACGTGACAAGGAGGATAAACGATTTCCACGTAATCCTAATTTGGTAGTTGAAGGGCGAGGAACAGATCCAGATCGATCGGAAGCATTTGTATGACCTTTAAATGAAAAGATATGGCAGATGAGTTCGTGAGGAAATTTCATAGTACGAGCAATCTCTAAGGCCGAAAAGGGAAAATAAAAAACCGTTTCCTTCTGCAGTTTTCAAAACAGTTCATGAGGCATTGAAAGACTTCGACGTCACTGTTAACTTTTTGAAATACGGGGAAGAAGTGAAAGCCTAGGGGAATTTATGAGAAGATTCAATAATGACACCCTAAAGATAGTTGATTTGATAGCTTCGGTAGTAGCATCTACTTTGATAGCAGCTATTCCTGATGAAGAGTTCAAAAAAACTTTGGTATTGAAGGGATAAAAGTCCATGCAAGAGTTGAAATGTACGTAAAGTTGAGAAGTGTATCATGTCTAATGGTAGTGCTTCGGAATCGTTACTAAATTAATGGCTAGCTGAGGATCTTGATCGATAATGATAACGCTGCATGCGTGTATATTATACTATGATTGTTTGAGGCTTATAAGGGAAAATCAGATGGGGTTTGTGTTGATAGAGTGTATGTCTGTTCGGCACAAGGATCAGCAAAAAAGGGATCGCACGGAAGAGAATATCTTCTGGAGACCAATATATTTTAACTTTGATCTCCATTTCTACTTGTCGAACACGAGACACGGAGATCATGATGAAGCATGAGATAGAAATAATTACCACAGGAAAGTGATTCAGTGACATAGAGGGGCTGTGATTGAGTCACAGCCCGCGAAAAAGCTAGCTAGAAAGCGTGTGAAATGGGATCATTACGAGGCTCAAAGAATAAAAATCACGCTATCACGTGATAATGAATCGCAAGACTGGAATTCTGATTTGTTCGAAAAATCCAAATGTGTTCACGTCGACCCACCAACGATGTGCAAAACTTTCAACGATGGAGAGATTATGAACGCATTAATTTCAAAAACAAGCCAAGAGCATGCGATATTACATTTTCCCATATCATTATTTTCTGGGTTGACGAACAAAAAAATCCATTTTTCACATCACATTTCTATTATTCCCAGAAATTAGTCCAAGTTAAAATGGTTGCTTGATGGAGGATAAGTGATGGTTGCTTCGAATCATTCCAAGTAAAACACCTTTGTGTCACATCATCATCGTCCCATCTCAGAATTATTTTTAAATAAAAAAATTACTCTAAAATTATGTTCAGTGCAGGATTAAGATTTGGAGAGAGAAGCATTTAATGATCACATATTAAGGATATATAAAGTATTAAGAGATGAGATGTTAAAAATGTACAGTAAGATTTGAAAAAACTATAGGTAATAGTGCGTCTCGTTTGAATTAGATTAAATATCAGATTAAAAAAAGTATCAGATAACACGTATATTGTGTTAAAAAATTTAAGAAGGAATCAAAATAATGGAAAAGATAGGGGAAAAAAAGGAAAACATAAAATTCAAAGTGTTTCCCTCTTGAAAAATTAATCCTTCACTCCTCCCTCTCCAAGGTTATATGTTAATCTCCTTTAATATCTTTCCTTTCCTCTCAAAAAAATACTAAACATGAGTGAAGAAGATGAAAAATCATAAGAGTAAATCCTCACTTCCTTTAACCTTCTACGAACATATCCTAATAATAATTTACTTGTTCGTTCTCCACCTTTTCAATATCCAAGTATAGATATATTGAGGTGGTCTCCATCAGCTACGGATCTTTTATTTGCAACTGGTCGCTCATGAATCCAATTATTCTCCGACCAATATAGCAACTTGGCTATTTCGCGGTTTCATCGCTTAAATCATTACGTTTACATGTAAACGAGAAAGATATCAAAACAATCAGGTAAGTGCTAGGTGATAGGGAAAACTAGAAAATAATCGATGACTCGGAAATCACAATAAAACTTATTCCTATTTGTATCGAGGACATGTTTGTTTTTACTGCAAAAATAATGTTTTGAATTATTTTTTTTGGCTTGAAATTAAATTTTTTATCATTTTGATATACTAATATTATAAATAAATAAATTATTTTAATATATTTCTAAATAAAAAATATTAAAAAAAACTGTACTGTAAGTGTAGCAATGACTTGGACGGCAATGAGTGCCTGTGGAATATTTATAATGGGAGAGTAAAATTCATTCGTTCTTTCCAACAGCATCTGGTTAAATTCTTCGAACCCAACAAACTTTAATCCTTTTCTACTGCTCCATCGATTGGCGATAGATAGAAGTGAAAATAGCAATGATTATGAATATGAATTTCTCCCCTTTTTATTGCGGATCCTTCCACGGCATCGTTACTAATGAGTTGCGGATGTATGATTCGGTGATCAAGTCCATTATAAGCTTCTGGGTATCAATATTCAACTCAGTGGGTGCCTATTCTTTTGTTCTTTTGGGTTTTTAAAGTTGCTGAGCCTCTTGTGCCTTGATTGATCATTGATATTGTTGTCTGATTGACGCCTTGAATTTGCAATAATCTCATGTTCAATTCATTCTTGCTCAACTTCATCGATCTTAATAGAAAATACAAATCAGCGGTAAACAAATACATATGTATTTGACCCTTTAATTTGTTTTATATAATAAAATTATTTCATTTTTTTTATCATACTAAATTATTCTCCTTTGATGCACAAAGAGTGGAAATCCCATTTACTACTTTTTTTTATTCCAGGTGTTCTTTTCCGGCCCTCGTTTTGGATCGTGCGAGATTCTCAGAATAAATGCAATTCAAAACTGTGTTATAATTAATGATATGCAGATTACTCGTCTGTCAATGTATTTAAGTTTTAATTTCTTTTCTAACTATTAAGAAAAATAATATACTTTACAATAATATAATATATAATAATTTAAAGAATTAATGTGATGTACAGAGATGGTATGACTAGAAAAGGCTAGACAGGATTTCAGGACAGACAACACCATTAGCCTGAGAATAACGCCGTGCAAATAACTCGGGTGGGCTTGGAACGGGTAAGAAAATTACTATAATGCCATGAACCATATTCCTACAAGATTGGATCTCGTAATTTCACATGGTGGATTTTTGTTAACCAAGATCCGGCCCAGAAGTACGGAAGAGCAAACTGCTTGGTCCTCTTCCTTCAAATTAATTACCCCTTCTTAGGTATTATACTGGCAACTAGTAACCGTCTGTTTAACTGTTTATACGAACACTGGATGAAGTCTTTTACACACACACACACACCATAGTTTAATTAATTGAACGCGCGAGTCGAAGCCCAAGTCGTGAGTTTGAGCGTTGCGAGTTGCAAATATCCTTTGCATTGTTTTTTTGAAAGATAGAAGATGTGTTATCCATCTCTTTAAATAATAATTAAAAAAAAAAAAAACAAAGCCAAGTATAGCATGACCCTTTATTGTGTTTTATTCCCTTTTTATCTTTTCATTAAAAAAATTATTAAATTTACTTATACTTTGGTTTTGATATTGTTCTAAAACACTATTATAATTTTTATTTAAATTTTAATATTGCTATTTTTATTATTGTATATCTGATATGAAAATAATAATTTTAATAACAGATTATTCATGAAAATTCAATTAAAAATAATTTTTTATTCTTAAAATTTTAAATATACTGTGGATATTATTTTATCATATTTATGATTTTTTAACTTTCAATTACACATAAAATATGGACATTTTTTTATTAATTTAATTTAAAAATCATAAAAAAATTAAAAAAATTCTAATTAAAAATATTGTGTTTATCAAGATAAACAAAAGATATGTTAACGAAAAAAAATTATAATATATTTTTTATGCATTTTAAAAATTTATAATCCCTCCATAGTGGAGTGTGCTAGTATCCTCACTGTCAATTAATTCAGATTATCTCGTTTCTTATTTTACTCCCACCCATATCTTCCTTACATTTTATCATCCTTTCTTGAAAAACATCACAGACAACGGTATTGGAAGAGAGTCAAAGTTTGACAACGCTAAAATTCTTAACCAATAAGCACAGGGTAAAGATGTACTAGTTTTTTTACAGAGAAACCAAAGCTCTGACCTGCTGTCGCAGCACATTTTGTTCACTCTCGGGTTCATTTCTAGAGTTTCGACCCTTCCTTTGTCACTTTAACTTTCTGAGTTTATGAATGAAATTATCCGGTCACTAATTCTCCAGTTTATCTCCTCGATCAGTTCCCATCTAATCTAATCTAACCAAATCTAGTCATCAAATACATTTTTAATTCTGTTTTAATCCTCACATTTTCAATAAATCCGCCATTATTTTACAAAATTAATTTAATTAAATATTAGAAATTGATCTTTCTGGTTTTACTACTTGCACAAGATATCGGATGGATGCGGCAAAACTGAAGAGGATATTTATTATTTTTCAAAATATTTATTATACTTGCACAGGATATATACCCTCTGTGCCACGCGTTCTGTCATAATAAAACCAATCAAATAGCTAATTTTTCTACATTTTTTCAAAGCATTTTCCCCCTTGTGGAAAACTACAGGCACATAACCACCTAATTGTTCATTCCAGTTCCCCACACAAGGCTCGCAGCTTCACTGTACGGATAAAAAGGGGATGTCTTTTATTTTTCTTGCTCCTGAACTCTCTCAGAAGTTTTTCTTTGATATTTATATTCCACCTGCCATGAAATTTTTGTTTTTATATTCTGAAGGTATTTTTTAAAAAAAATTATTTTTATTTTTTTTAATTTTAAATTAATATGTTTTTAATGTTTTCAAATTATTTTGATGTGCTGGTATAAAAATAATTTTTTAAAAATAAAAAAATATCGTTGATATGTATTTAACACAAAAAATTATTTGAAAAACAACAGCAACCACACTTCCAAACAGATTCTAAATACACATGTTGATTTATACATACTTAAATTATTTAATTTTAAATATATTTTATTTTCAGTATAAAGCATTCCATACTGTAATTTTATTTTATAGTTTAGATGTGATGTCTATGATAGTCGGAAGATCTATACTATTGCATGTTCTCTATAATCATAAGATATTATTATGGATTGTTTCGTAGCTGGAATCAACAAACATCACTCAAGGTATCTATCTCCTAATAAATAAATATTGATTAAGTTATGGTCTTGTAACATAGATTGTGGATATTTTTTTTATAAAAACATCAAGGTTCATCTTACCAACTAAATCGTTCTTAAAAAATGGCTTTGACTAATTAAATCTATTGAAGAAATTAATTTCTAGCCACGCCACTGCCCACGGTTCCATTAAAAAACCCAGCAAATAAGTATTATTTATCTTGAAATTCGCCACCGTTGTTTCTTGACAAAATATTAAAATATCCGTGCGGTTGTTAATTTTAGCTACTTTGAAGACTAATTATAAAGATTATTGATTTTTGTTACGTTAAATAAAATAAAAGTGGTGGTTTATGTAGATTTGTACACTCAGTTAAACTCTCGTGTTCTTAGAAAAGAGGGTTAAAAGGCTAGAATATAATATTTTTTTGGTTAATTTGGACGGTAATGATAAAAATTATAAACGCATTATATATTTATATCTATAATATTGTATAAATGATCCCTCCATGGATAAAGACAGATAACTTCCTAAGGAATTAAATAATTAATCCTATCACGCTGTCCATGTGTCAACATCATCGTACCTGCTTTCCTCGGAAAATACAAAGGCTCGGCAAGCGTATTAAAATGTATTCTTATAATTGTCCTTGTCTAGACCGCTCGTTTTCTCTTTAACAATTCAGACACTTCTAACTCGAGGCCAGGAAAAGGCAGATATAAATTGGGATGCTAGAGGTTATGTTTACGTGGTTGTTTTTAAAATGTATTTTTATTTAAAAATATATTAAATTTTTAAAAAAAAACATAAAAACTTGAGATAGACAGCTAGCACTTGTATATATATTAAAGGCTTAAAAGTTCTAATTGTTTTTGTATTTTAAAAGTGTTTTTTTTTAAATTAAATTTTTTATTTTAAATTAATATTTTTTAACATTTTTAAATTATTATAATGTATTTGCATACAAATAATTTTTTAAAAATAAAAAATATGTTATTTTAAAATATCTTTAAAAAATATATATTAAAAAAAAACCCAAACAATCATTATAAACACAGCCGAGTCTATCGCTAACGAGGATCGACCTCAGGCAAGTTCAATTCCAAGTCATTAACAAACCGAGTCAGTGACGTAGCTTATAATTTATTGACACCTTCATCAACTCGACGATCCTTTTAGGAACATCCGATCTGATACACCATCTTTTCTTGCTGTGTACGTCAGACACTTAAATTAAGATAAAATGTCTGGAAATCATGACGACTACATGGGCTTTATACATGGTTCACGTGGTACACTATGATTGGCAGGCTTCTCGATACATTAATTATTTCATGCACTCCATCACACCCTTCATCAGATCAGTATGAGTTTATTATAGGATAAACTTACTGAATTCTTGCTCCTCTACATCCTTATAGTTTAAAATTTATCAATATTATACTTTTAGTTTCAAGAGATTCCCAGCATTATCCCCTGGTCATCATTGTATAGCCTACTTTTTAAATTTGGGATTGAGTTTCCATCTCAGATTTCTATTTGTTTTTGCAGAATACCATACCATATATGTGGATTCAGGAGGGTGAGGTGGGAATGAGATACATATGAGCATAGAATAAAATAAAAGCATGAAAGGTTCGCTTTTTATTAGTTTTTCTGGTAGGAAAGAGGGAAATTGAAAGACTACTGGAGTAACATTAAGAAATTTAAAGCTGCAAGGATATATAGAAGTGGAACACTGATAAATTTACAAGGGCAAAATTATAATCTTCCCTCCTTTTTAAAAGTGTGCTCGCCGATGAAAACAGGGTCAAATTTGGTTTACGGGAGGCAATCAGGGCAGTCATCAGATTCACATTCGTTTTCTCAATCTGGGTCTAAAGGCTAAAAGATAATATATTTATTCCTGTCTGGCAAGGGCCAAGGAAAAGGAGACGAGCTACTCTCTTGTCAGCAGCGTCTCGACTACCAGATGACCTTTATATCAGAACACCAATGGATTGATTAGTTGTCTATCTGATCCTCTTGCCATTAGCAAAAATTGAGACATGACTGAACTATAATAACGTTGCAGAATGATAAATTTACCGCACGATACCGGGATCTGTTAAAATTTGTTTGCTACTTCAGGTTCAAAATGACATTGAAATTTCAAGTTATTTTTTTCAGTGAAGCTGGAAATATTATCCCTGTTCTACGTTGCTTGATTTTGATAGAGGAGTCAGAAAGTAAAATGTATTGAAAATCGATGGCATTCTTCCAATCAAAGAGGAAATATCTCATTATAAAAAGAAAATTAATAGCACTGTGGTTGCCTTGTGACAGAAGTTAGGTTAATAGCTACGACAACAACCGCGTCAAATGGGAAAAGATAAAGAAAACCAAAATGGATGACGCAACAGGTGCCGCTATTTTCAAATTTTATATCCTTTTGTTTTTATAATATGTTAAATATAAAATTGTATATCATAGGCCTCACATAAACAAAGTATGTATCAAATATGAAATTGTATATAAAATTTGGCATAATGCATTATATGTCCTTTTTTTTTAATAATATGTTAAATATAAATGGACATTTTATCCCAGAGCTGATTAATGATTTCTTTTTCATTACTTATGTGTCTCTATGAAAACCATTTTCTATTTCTCCACTGATATTGATATCATAAGCACATTTGGTTTGAAGTTAATGGATGCCCTAGGCATAAATGAGAGCTTTTCAAAAATCTAATAAATATATATATATATATATTTTATGTATGTCTGACAAGTACTGGAGCCCTTAATTTAAATAAATAAATTATGACAATTTTTATTTTGTACTTTAGATCTTTTGTTAATTAGAGACAATCTTTATTTTATAAAGCATGATTGATAAATATACTTTATTTATTTATAGAAGTTTGTATTAAATGAAAGCTAGCCTTGAATTATTGCTAAAATGGCTCTTGAGCTATAGCTGACTCTGATCATTGGATATATCACTGCAGCTTTGAATTCTAATTTGATAGGAGATTCATTTTCACTAAAAGAATTATGCTTGGTTTAAGATGTTCAGTGCATTGCTGTATCTTTGAATCCAGATAAAGAATCTGATCGAATCTATGAAAAACTGTTAGTTTGCCATTTTATAATTTTTTTTTTGATTTACGTGTGGTGTCCGGGCCAGCTTGCGCGCACCACGACTAATCCCCACGGCCCACTGAATACCCTGCAAACCCAGTAGACATGTAAGGCACCGCGGGGATGACAGGGGTGCACGCTAGGGTTCGAACCCAGGTGCAGTGAAAGGAGACAAGCCCCTTCCATCGCTAGGCTAAGACCCTTGGTGCAAAAAGAAGGATACCAGCAGCCATTCTATAATTTTATTTCATTACGTTCGTGTGATGGCACGAGGGAAATATCATAATTAGGAACCTTGGAGGTTCCTAATTTTTTTTCGTGAAATATATAGATATCATGAATATATTTAAAAAAAAATAAAAAGAAATCCAATAGCCAGTGATAACAAACACAGGTGTGTGTGTTTGTGTCTTGATGTCAAGGTGACTGCTCTGTTTTTTCTTGAATATAGCCCAAACGCTACATAAACTTGAAGTATCTATATTTTTAATATTTATTATAAATATTGGTATTTTTAATATTATTATTATTTTTCTTAATTTTTTTAGAATAATTAGTTTTTAGAGCATTTTCTTTGTTTTGTTGATATTATTTTTTTAGTATGAATTATTATATTTTTTCTTAATATATTTTCTCGGTATAATTGAAAGTATTGGTGTTAAAAATATTATTATTTGTTTATTCTAATTAACAATGATGATATCAAAACTATTATTATCTGTTTTTTAAATAATATTATTATTTTTGTATAATTAATATTAAAATTATTATTATATTTTTCTTAATATATTTTTTAGTATAACTAACAATATTAATATCAAAATTATTATTATTTTTCGAGTTATAAATAAGATTATTTGTATAATAATTAATAATATTAATACTAAAAATATTACAATTCATATTATAAATATTATTATTTTTAGTAAAATTTATAAGAGGATATTTTATTGTAATTAATACTATTAATAAAATAATCGGTAAATTTGAAAGAAACTATTACATTATTTACTAATTTTACCAAACGTATCGCAATAATAATGTTATCAAATTATATTTATTTTTATACTTATAAATTACAAATAAATTATTAGTTGCAGAATCTAAAAATAAATTTAAATCTTATAACATACACAATTTAAATAATTTTAGGTTTTGCATGAGTTGATATAAAGCTAATTCAAGACTAAACTTAACATAGGTTTAACAGTACCTAAAATAATTTTAAATCCTAGTTACAATAAGACCCAGATATATTTGGAACTTGACCTAACTGGAACTAAATAAAATTAGTTTCTGCTCTTAATTTTTTTAAAAAATTAAAGGTGAGTTTATAATATAACACGTTACTAGTTTTACTTAAATATGATGTAAATAATAATAATTCATTAAATATTCAATTTAAATGAATATTTATCTAATTCGAGCAAAACCATCTTGCTTGCTGCCATCCCAAACGCCAAGTGGGTGCCAGAGTTCACAAGCACAAAAATATGCTCCCCCAGAAGAACCTGATTTTTTGGATTTTAACTTTTATGCTGTTCAGTGGTGAAACGAAACGTGGCCAGGGCAATTCTACCGTTACCGTGCTTTACAGCACAGCATCCACATGGACGCCGCCTGCCATTATCCCCCACTCTCCATCCTTACACGCGCCAATGGCATCACTACTCGAAATTTTCAACCGGCAGCCAGCTAGTATCACCGTGTTTCGTGTCGCGTCGCACGTGGGTCAGCCTAATGATTTTTTTTAGTCGAAAAGTCGGTTTTTTTTTTTTCTAACCAGTTTTTTTTTTTTAAATATTGGTGAGGTATATACAGTTTGTAGATACTATTCATAATAGACATAGTTTAAAGAAATATTAAATGGATAGGAGAGGGCATAGAATTTGTGAAAGATAAGAGACTATTTTCATATTTATACAGTAAAAATAACTCAATCAAATTATTATCTATGAAAAAAATTTGCTAGTAAGAATTTTTTATGTTTAATTCTTAAATCTAGTGTTTAGGGTTTTTCTCTTTTTTAATTTTTTTAATGCTCATTTAATGTTTTTCAAGAAATATTGTTACGCTTAATTGTAAGTTGTCTAAAGACTACATCATTTTGTTCCCCTTAAACTTTGTGTTATTGTGGCATAATTTTTAATTAACACTGACAGTTTCTTAAAAAACAAATAACGACTAAAAAGCTTGCAGAATGATCGCGTCACCAGTGGTGTGTGTTCGCATCGCTAAAGTTGCGGCGGCATGTACAAGACCGTGCTGGGCTGGAGTGTGAAGTCTCTGTAGGCAATGGGTACCCCAGAACATAATTTCCCTCCTCACGTTCACCGATGGGATTATAATTATTCAAAGGGAACCCACGTATTTACCGGTGATTTTCATCTGACAGGTGTTTTCACGGCAAGTTTTTTTTTTTTAAAAAAAAAGAAATAGAATAATGACAGTGCTTGTAAATTCTCCTTGTGTTTTAATTACAGTAAATATTTATTCATGACAAACCAAGCAAATTTGGCAGATCTTTGTCATAGACAATTACTAATGAACACGTCATCACATCGTATTTTTTCTCTTTAAATACATGGTTAAAATGTCCCTTTTCCATTCAAGTACCGATAAATATATATATATATATATATATATATATCATTCAAAATACTATATTGGTAATTTGATTCTTTCAAATAGGTATTGCGATTAGAGATGCCCTGAGAAAATGATTATAGCATCCGTGACTATGCCTTTATTTTCTACAATAATCTTAATTTTATTTAATTATTGAAATGGCCTCCATTCGAAGCTGTTCAGTACTGGTCTGTTTTATTAGACATTTCACCGGATCATGGGTGGTTCATGGACTCCTGCGGATTCTCCTCCTCCTTTTTGTTCTTTTCCGTAAACATACAGTCATCGACATGTTAATGCTCCCAGGTGCATCAATCCAAGTTTCGAGCCCAAAAAGTGATATTGTTGTTTAGTAGTGTTGAGTTTCTACATGTTTTATTATTGTATTTTAAAAATATAATTATCCTGAAAAATATTAAATTTAATCATAATATTGTTTAGTAATTTTCATGTAAAAATATAAAAAAACCTGAATTTTTTAAATATATACATCTAAGCAAAAAGCTAGCAGTCAACCCCCTCTCAGCTTTTATCTCGACTTGTCTTCTCTCCTTTTACCTCTCATCAGTCCCCACTGATTTTCACCCCCTCCCAGTAAAGTTTTTAAAAAACAGAAATACTAAATAAATAAATACTGTTAAAATTAAATGAAATAATTAAACATTTGAAAAAGAAAAAGACCCACCTAGACGCCAGACCAGGTGTGGAGTACCTATAAGAGCCTCAATTCCCACTACACCCACCGCCCCTGTACCCCCTCTCTCTTCCGTTTACAACCCATCCGCCATGGACCCACCACCACCACCACCACCTCAACCTCCCCCACCATCCGCCACCGCCACCCCTACTATCTACCCGGATTCCGTCGAATCTTCCCCTCGCTCACGCAACACCGACTCCAACTACTTCGACGACCCACCACTCCCTCCCTCTTCAAAACTCCGCCTCATGTGCTCTTATGGCGGCCACATAGTCCCTCGGCCACACGACAAGTCGTTGTGTTACGTAGGAGGCGATACCCGCATCGTTGTCGTCGACCGCCACTCAACTCTCTCCTCACTGTCATCTCGCCTCTCCAACACTCTCCTTAACGCCCGACCCTTCATTTTAAAATATCAGCTTCCAAGCGAAGACTTGGATTCCCTGATTTCCGTCACTACAGATGAAGATTTAGAGAACATGATCGATGAGTATGACCGGACGAACAGCAACAACGGTCCGAAACCATCGCGATTGCGGCTCTTTTTGTTCCCGTTGAAGCCGGAGTCGTCTCAATCGATTGGGCCAATTCTTGAAAACAGTGCGAAATCAGAAGATTGGTTCTTGAACGCTTTGAATGGAGCTGCTGCTGCTGCGGCTGCTGGGTTGTTGAACAGAGGGTTTTCGGATTCTGCTTCGGTTAATTGTTTGTTGGGTCTTGATTATAATGATAGCAGTGATGGTTTAAATAATGAAAGCAATAGTAATAATAACGCTAACGCTGATTTAGTTGTTGTTGGTGGTGGTAGAGACGGGGAGGGGTCGAATAAGGGAGTTGTAAAGCAAGATGTTCATTCAGTTCCGGATTCTCCTATGTTGGAGACAACGTCGTCGTTTGGTTCGACTTCTTCTTCGCCTTCGCTTGCGAATTTGCCTCCGATAAGGGTTCACGTGGAGGATGGTGGTGGGGTTAGAGATCAGAAAGTGGTGGGGATCGAGGATCAACTTGCTCAAATGACAGTTGGTGGTGGCCGTGTCGGGCAGAGGCAGGATGAGGGATTTGCGGCTCTATCATCGTCGCCGCCGATGCCTGTTTCAATTGCGGTGTCGAGTGTGCCTGTTGGCGGTCAAATGGTTGTCGGTGAGTATCAGAATCGGGTTTTCTCTGATGATGAAAGATCCGACCATGGGGTTGCTGTTTGTTATAGAAAGCCGCCGCAGCCTCAGACTCAGATGCAGACTTTGACTCCCCAGAATCAACAGAGGTCAGGCAGTGGCGGCGGTGTTGCTATTGATTTACCTTCTCCAGATTCAGTTTCAAGGTACTTAATTTGCTACTCTTTTTTATATTACTTTGAGCTTTATTTAATAAATAAATCTGAATGATCCGATTAGATTGTTAGTTTAAATGGGAAGAAAATATTAGATTTTGATTTGGGTTTTGCTGGTATTTGTTTTGATGTTCCAGTGATAGTAGTCTAAACAATGCTATAAATCGACAAAAACCTGTGATTTATCAAGACCAAATTATGCAAATCCCATCTGGAGCGAACAGGGTTGCTGCTAACCCTGTTGATTCAAAGATCAATGCTTTCTCTGATCAGAACACTAGAGTTCAGATTCATCAACAGGTTCAGGATTCTGGTTATGTACTGCAACACCAATTTGATCAACAGCAACAGCAACAGCAACAGCAACAACAACCACAGCAACAACAGCAATTTATACATGCTGGTGCTCATTATATTCAACATCATCCCACAGGAGCAGTGCCCATGTCGGCATATTATCCTGTATACTCTCCCCAGCAGCAACAACAGCACAATCACCAGCTTCAGCCTCACATGGATTCGCAATACCCTGTGTACTATGTGCAGACAAGGCAACCCCAAGCTTACAATTTGCCTGTGCAACAACCCAGTATTAATGAATCGACAAATACCATCCCTTCTAGCCGAAACCAAACACCTCCCAATGCCAACATGGCACCTCCTAGCACTTTCAATCCCATGAGAAATGCTCCCATTGTGAAACCTGAATTGGCTGCTTATAGAACAGCAGCTCCAGGCGCACCACAGTTAGTTCAGGTCCCGTCCAGCCAACATCAACAGCAATACATTGGTTACTCTCAAGTTCATCATCCATCTCAGTCTGTTGCTCCTGTTTCTACTGGTACTGCTAATTATGGTTATGAGTTTGCTGATCCTTCTCAAGCTCAGATATACTATGCGCAGCCTATGGCACCCGCAATGCCTCAGTACCATACCATGATGCCAGATTCTTCAGGGCAACTTTCCAATGACAACATGAAGCAGCAGATCAGAAGTTCACAGCCAATGTAAGTCAAATTCAGAGGGGAAAGAAGACACAATTTTGAAAGAAGGTTCTGTGGTTTATATATTTGACATTTCTGCTTAGCGTCCGTCTTGGAATGGTTTTGGTTTGTGTTTATGTATTTGTGGTAGATAATAAGGAACTCTGCTTGTCTTTACTCTTTCTTGTATGTCATATTGTTACTTTCATAGGAAATGAAAGTGGCCTGGGATTATACTGTAAAAGCTCAAACTACATATATTGTGTGGTTGTGCAGTTCATATAGCAGTTGTTGAATAAATATTTACACAAGTGGTGAGAGCTTTGAATTAATTAAATCCATGTTTTAGGCGTTTGGCTCTTGAGATATTGAATGCTGAAGGTCTGCATTTTTGCGTCTGATATTGTTCCAGTCTTCTGTGTACATATCTTTGTTGCTTGTAAAGATAACCTGCTGAAACTTTAGAACCAATAAATTGGCAAATGTGAAGACAAAATGAAACCAGAGAAATACTTGGCTAATCTGCCTCAAATTTGCCGTGGAGTTCTTCCTGCATCACCTTTGTGCTCTGTTCGAAACTGCATTTCAGTTGTGTGACGCGGCAGCTTCAACTATGCATACAAAAGATCTCGTTTGGTTTTCCGGTTCTTTGCCTCTTTTAAGTGGGGAATCTTCTCTTCTAACTGGTATGCTTTCAAAAAAAATAAGCTTAATTCTCTTTAGCCCCACATTTCAGTTCTGCTTGCATCTTGCAATTTAAAATGTTTTTCGAGCAAATTATGGTGGGAGGGAACTTTTCTCTGCTTGATCTTGATGCCCTAATTTTACCTTTTAATTTTATAGCATTTGGGTAAAAATGACCAGAATTTGATGCTATGATAAATGGTGAAGCCAGTCCTTTTCATTCATTCAGTACATGAATGTCACGTTATAACAAAGGTGTAATTGCATATCTAGATTTCGGTCTTCGCTTGTTAATTTCTTTCAATCGCTCTCATTGTTTCCGACTCTTCTTCAACCATCTTTCCTGAGCTTACGTAGGCATCTTCTTTTCCATCATTTCTCGCCAAACTTCATAACTAAGAAATGTAGGCGTCAAGTTGCGTCCAAGTAGATTGTTTCAGGACGAAATAAGACACAGAGGCATGGCCTAGCTTAAAGTAGGCGAACTCGATTCATCCTATTAAAGGAGAAAAAAAATTAAAAAAATGATTTTTTTTAAAAGGAGAAAAAAATGATGTAAAAAAAATGATTCATCATTTTTTTTTTACTCTCTCAGAGCAACTCTAACAAGAGAGGTAAAAGGAGAAAAAAAATTAAAAAAATGATTTTTTTTAATCTTGCAGTTTCAATGGAAAAGCTAAAATGGTTTTTTTTGAAAGATCATCCTTATATATCTATAAAATAGTCAAAACATTAAAATAAATTATTTAAAAATTCTTTCTTTTATCAATTAAATTTTTCTCAGTGACTTTATTTTTAAAAAAACTAAAAGTATGAATATTAAATATATTAAAATATAAATAGTCTGTTAAAATAATTTTTTTATTAGAGTGCACGTATGAAAAATCATATTTATATTATTAAAAAACCATATGAACAATCTTACTCTTTTTAATGTATTTTGTCATTATAGATACTTGCAATCTCATAAAATCAGATCAACCTTGTTCCTATTGCTGGTAATATGTCCAAACACAGAAGAGAAACAACATTATTGTGTGCTCACTACGAGCCACTGATTTCTCATGTGACTGCACTGTTACAGCACATTAGATTCTCTGTTTTATTATGCCTACACTGTGTGGTTAGTAGTTAAACTATGTAATTAGCGTACGAGGTTTTGTGTTTTGTTTTTCGAGATGGGAGAGATTAAGCTGTTTGTGTCTGCGATTATTAAGCCAGGCACGTGTTTTAGCTAGCTTTCAACTGTCGCAACAAATAAAAGCAGCTGCTGCCAGATTATTGAAGAATCAGCCTTGTCTTTAGGATGAGCAAGGACTTGCTGCTGATTCCACTTCACGCCACCACATTCCTTGATCGAATTTCAGGCCGTGTTCTCAAGAAAGGATAAAAATGGGCGGTGTGGGGGAGAAAGGACTGATATTATAATCCATCTATCTAATTTGACTAACAGAAGGAAAATAATTGTATTCAATCTCTCTAGGTTTAGTGGGATTATAAATTACAAATGAGGAAGTTCAAGAATAATCCTTTCATAGGTCTTCATCGGTTGTGGCAAATCAGGAAATTATCTGTCGTCTCCCTTCATCCATTCCCTCTCCTAACATGGCTCTATTTATCAAAAAAGGAGGAGGAGAAGGATGAATACGTACGATAGAGTACGAGGTTGGAAACTAAAAGGATGGATCTTCATCTTCTAATTAATTTTTCTTTCAATCTAATCACGCAAATTGCACGCTGCTATAGGCTGGTAGGGTGGATTACTTCTTTTCTTTCCCAGGCTTTTTATTTAGGGTGTCAAGTGAGGAAATCATCACACCCAACCCCTCTCATTTGTCCTCCCAGCCATTATTCCTGACAAAGTGAAGAGCGGGCAGTATTTACAAAGTAAGAGAAGGGATACCGTCAACTTCTACTTAGTTTAGGTTGTGTAGGTTTTAGACTGTGAATATATTGCATTTTATCATAGATTACAATGCATAAATAATTCTAGTAGTAACAAGCGTTAGTATTCTAGTTCAAGTCTCTATGTTGCCAAAATATAATAATAATAATAGTAAAAACAATAATGCCTGTGTCCATCACAGGCGTGAGTGTCTAGCACTTGGTAGGAATGGCAAATTATTTCAAGTGGCTAAGCATCTTTTAAGAGGCATTTGGGGGCTAATTAATAGATGGGGATCTTTGACAATCTAACATTCAATGTTAAAGTCCTGACCGGGTCATATCCAACCCCAGGCGTGCTTGTTGAGAAAGCTACGAAGAAAATGCTGCGCCTAAACTTCTCATGTCATGCTGGAAAGCGAGGAGATTAGAGAGGCATCCTTTGTTTTTCTTGCATGTAGCATATAAAACAGATCGTTGAAGCTTTTCACATTGGCAAGTGAGGTGAGGGCTTCCACCTCTGCCTCGGACTCTCAATCAATGGCTGCCTGTCTCCTCAAAGGTCAGTTCATGGAATGAACTTTCGAAACTGCATGATACAAGGGGACCACAAGGAAGATTGATATTACTATATTAAAATTATAAAAAATTAAATTGTTATAAATAAATTAAAATTTTCAAAATATTTTTTTTTCCTAAAACGTATTTTAAACGAGAAAACAAATATATTTTTAAATATAATTTATTTTTGTGTTTAAAATTGTGTTGGGATATATTTTAAAATTGTATTTGATCTGAAATTAATATTTTTTTTATTTAATAATTTTGATGTCATAATATCAAAAACAAAAAAAATCCAAATTTATTTTTATCTATTTCAAGTGAGAACCAAACACATATTTAAAAAGAGAATTTTTTTTTTACAGTGAGGCTATGTTTTTTTTTAAAATTTAATTATTTTATTTTAAATTAATTTTTTCATAGCAAATCACTGCAACAAAAAAAATAAAAATCAATACTATTCTGGACGAGCCTAAAGCTATATTTTTGGCAACCTTCTTCCGGAAATCTTCAACAGGAAAAAAAATAAAAATATAACAAATATTTCACTTTCAAGCAACTCTCTGCTAATCACACAATGAGAAATACAAATTTCCATATAAAACATGTTTTATCCTGAAGTTAGTGATGGTATCTAAGTCCTGGAATTAATATTTCACCATCTAATTATGAAACTAAAAAGATAAACCCAATAAAAGAATACAACAGTTCACCAAATTGCAGCTCCACTGTTCATTTTAGATATTTGTGTAGGATATTTTAGAGATAAGTTCTACTAGAAATGGTAGTAGATCCTCCTTTACTGTACGCTCGCCAGTCCAAGCACATCCAAACCAATCCAGCAAACAGAATACATCAATCAACTATCCATTATAATGGATCCCCATTTATTTATTTATCAATTTCCTTTTGTTCTTATCAAGAAGATGAAATTCTTCGATGTGCTTCACAGTTCTCACAAACAACGTGCCACTTGGAAATGCATGGCTTCAAGGACCAGCAAATAAATGCATGAGAAGGTGCCCCTGTTCTTTTGATTGTAAAAACGGAGAACAGCCCATCTCTTGACATTGCCAAAAGCATAATGTCATCACGAGAGAATTCCATTTGTGTCACTGTTAAGCTACGTGACTGCAAACGACCAACTGCCTTCCAGCCTCCAGGAACCCACTTGCGCCATGGCCATATATTTCTGCTACCATTGCAGACCGGGCCTGTAAAACATAATATATCTAACAAAAGATTTACAACCACCAAAACCATCCTGCATGTTTGCGCCCGGGGGGGNGGGGGGGGGGGGTTAGAGCAATCATAGAAAATCCATGCATGTAGCTTGGAAAGAATGCCACTCATCACTTGTGCAAGTTGCAAGAGCGCCACAGCTGGTAACTTATATAAGTTTGTGTGTATAATAATATATATCTCCAGTTTAAAATAATTTTTTTGATGTATTCGAATGTGCAGCCCTCCCGATTCACTACTGAATCACTTCTACTTTAGATAAAAATATTTTCTTCCTTGGCGCTTCTAGGGGTTCCCAAATTATAAGTTGTCCATGAAATGTAACTGTTTCCCATTTGACCGCAACAGCAGTGAAAATGAGACCAAATTACTTCCATATAAATGCTACTATGGAAGCCAATGGCCATAATATCCCAACATGTCTATTCGATGCATGGTGGGGACGCCAGACCGGGCCTGAAAAACATAATATATCTAACAAGAAATTTACACGAGGAAGCGACAAGCTTCCCCTCACGATCGCAGCTGATCAAGGAAAGAATTTCATTTCCATGACCGTAAAGTTTTTGCGACTCTGACCATAAGGTATGGTATGCCAGTTGATCTTCATAATTAGGAGGTTCTGTGAACATAAATGGAACTGCATCAGGAATGCTTTCGAGGGTGTTGAGACCATCATTCCCATTCCTTTCCGGGATCTCCTGGACAGCGATGCGCAGCCAAAACATCAGTTAAATGCTTTTAGTTTTGGAAACTTGCACTTGCTGCTAGTTACAATAAATCTTGGTCTTCTCTTATGAACAACAAATAGGAAAACATCATCAGTTTAAAAAAACTGACGTGCCATTAACTTTTTTTTTTATAATTACTAAAAAAGAAGAGCCTTTATCTAATTATGGTCCCAACAAAGCTATGTCCTCCAAGGAAGAATTAGAAGCCAGTCCTCCCCTTTTGTTTTTTCTATGAAGAAACGATTCAGTGTCTTCAAAAAAGATACAGGAGCTTCAAACACACTGGCAACTTTCTCATCAGCTTCGCCAAAGAAACGATGCTTCCCTTTCCTTGGATGGTGGCCACACAATTGATGTCATGACCATGGATTTCAGGGCGAGCAATTTCATGCCAATGTTCCTTATCCACGAGAGAAGCATTGCTTTTCCATAGAGCAAAAATATGAGTTATCTGAGATGATATGTCAAAGTGACATGCAAAATTCTGATGTATGCTAATCACAATATCATTTTTTTAGTACTACGCAATGATACAAGATACCACTTACAGGAAATTGACATCATGAATGTCTTCAAGGATAGTTCTTCTAAGCTCCTCCCTTAACTATTTTGTTTCTTCTGTTTAACAACTTCAAAAGGATAAAATGATTTCTCTTCCTTAAATCCACAGGCAATAAGTTGACAAGATAAAACCGAAGGTGGCATGAATTTTCTTCTGGTACTTTTTGCTTATAATTTGTTTTTGGACAAAAACTGAAGTATACCCCTACTTTTACTGCACAATTATGTAGAGGCAATATTCATATCGTTACATCTACTCTCTTGTGTGTACCTAGGATGTGATTGAGAGTGCTGTGCTTCTGAACATTCTTTTTTTAAAATTATTTCTTTATATATTTTTTAGACTGTTTCCATATTAATATTAAAAATAAATTTTAAAAAACAAAAAATAATATTTTAATATATTTTCAAAATTAAAATAGCTTTGAAACAGATTCCCTTAAACAACAGCAAGAAGACATGAGATAAAACGTATTTACAAATCACTCCGATATTAAATTAATGTTATGCCTCTACTTGAGAGACTTTTCGTATTTATGCCAGTTTGAAGATTCTATTTGTTCATCAAATGGTTTAATCTGAATGTTACCTGATTAATTTTCCACTTTGTATATATGAGATCGATTTAGCCAGCTATAATCAACTCGAAAGAACTTTTGCGGAGTTACAATGAGGAAAAAGACATCATGCATGAAACAGTTCCTATGTGATGAATAAAACATCACCTGGTCATGACCAACTGCTAACATGTATTCAGCAGACCTAACCTATGCAATATCCATCACTGCAGCAAGGTGCCCAGATGGAACTTTCTGCAGTTACCAATTATCCACATCAACACCAACATTTTTCTACAAATGGAAAGCCCCGCCATATCCATGTGCTGGAATCGCATTTCCATCTGGGCTCCGGAGCCACCATAAAATCCCAGAGCAGAATTACTTAAATTCCCCAACAGTGACTGCATTCATCCAGATACCACTTTTCCTTTCAGTTTGCCAGATCATCATTATCTTGTCCATTGAAGCTGGTGGTAGGCAGTCCCTTCCGTAGATGCAGTTGAAGGGAGCTGTCGTTCCACTGAATACACCCAATCTTCATGTCCAATTTTGAGAGATTCTAAAGATATCTACGTGAGAAATGGCTAGCACTCGCTTGGATTTGACATAGCTGCTAGTCCCAAGAGCCTAAAACACTGGATCCCTTACGAATTTTGAAGTTAAAAGTGCTTGGACTAAAGCAATATTAGAATAGATGATTTCTTGGGAACCACTGTACAACTAAACTCACATATAAGCCTACATTCACACACAAATATACGATCGCCGGTGACTCGAGTTTGTGGGCATTTTTCCTTGTGATTTTGCTCTTTGTAATGACTGCTCAATCGTGGATGGCATCAATGTGTCGTGACATAAAAAAAAATAACAATGAGAAAGAGCCAGCAACAAGTGAAGGACCCTTGATATAAGTAAGATGCCAGGCTTATTTCCTCTTTCCTATATGAACACTCGCTGTTGGTCAGTGAAGCCCTAAGGGTCATCTTCCACATGCGTATGCCTTTATTGTCCTAACACGAACTTACAAGCAGAATGCTCTGTTTGCTTCATCCTCCATACATATGGGTAATTGATGAAAAGTGCAAACTCCTGATCCAATCTGTATGTGCTTTCAAATTGCAAGCATGGACATGCTAGATATATAAGAAAAGAAACAGTATGTTTCTATTGCACAGAAAAGATTTTGTGCTGGAAAATAGGTAGGTTTAGAAATTTAGAGTTGGAAACCCTTCCTGTCCTCTCCCCGCAGTAAAGATGAATCATGTTCTCCAGTCCTCCCATGGCAAGGACCCGCCCCAGAATTTCCATTCAATTCTGCCAGCGAACGAGCCACCATATGCTTAGAACCAACAGATAGGGTCTCCTGACATGACAATTTACTTTCACCTGAAACAAGCAAAGCTTTAATCATTATCAAGAGCAATTAGTGCAATGCTTCATCAAAGATGACAAAAAAAGAGGCTGATATGGATTAAGTGTTGCTCAGAGGCCATTATCTGTACAGAATATAGAAGCAGACAAAAACAGTTCACACAAGCAAGTGTTACTGAATTCAATCAACATTAAAAATGTCAAAATGCAAGCAAAAACTGTAGACTGATTACAATAACCATTTCTATACTAAAAAAAACGTTTAAACAAAATTTAGATGGAAAACATGCATTGATCAACTTAAGATAGTCGACAAAATAATCTCCATCGATCAGATGTCAGCTTTATGGTAAGTTTTTGGTCTGTTTTATAACAATGTCATGAACAAACACTAAACATCGTTTAGCTTTATATTTTGACGTTGATGAGAATGAAATAGTCGACAATTTTTACTTGCTTACTACCAACAGTAGAAGGTAGGACCAGTTCCCACACATAATTAAACTGTACCATCAGAAGAAGTAGATGCAAAGATTGAATCTATTTCAGAAACAATAATTCCAACTATGCATGTGACCCCCTTCTTGTGTGATTGTGGGCAACTGTAACGCTTGCCTCCACTGAAAACCAAAGCAACAGAAAGTTGAAAAAAGAAATTATAGAATATAGGTTACCTAATAACACTAAAAAACTGCCTAGAATGAAACATCATAGCTATCAATTATGATAACGTACGTTCAGATTCAACAAATTATATAGCTAAGAAATAAGGGGAAAAACTAGGCCATTTTTTATTATAAAATGAAGCTGATTTGGATTGAATTACATTAAAACATAAGAAGATGAAAAGAAACAGATTACCTTTTGATCTGCAAGAGAACTCCCACGGAATAATAACACCATCAGTGTCCCCGGAAAGAAGATGATGCCGGCGTAATTGTTTTATTTGGCAAATTAGCAAATCTAAATGGTTAAGAGAGAGCAAAACTCAAACTTTCTTGTCCTTTTACAGCTCCAACATTTCTCAGCAACCAAAGAACACATTAATCATAAAGTTTAATTTCCGTTTCGAAGAACGAAAGAACAGCTCAAAAACATATATAGAAAGAAAGCACCTTTAAAAGCAAACTTGATGCTTGGAATCCAGTGCATGCAGTTGACAGAGGCCTTAAGACCCGGAAGTGTAGTCAGACTTTGAGTAGTCTGTCCCAAACCCACCCAAAAATAAAGCAGCAGCTAGTTAAGAAGAACCTACAAGTAAAGTTATGGGCAGCTGGATAAGAAAAATATGAGAGGGGGGAAGCTCTGCTCTGCCTTGGGACTGAAAATAGCAACAGCATATTGGGCACCGTAGGACACCAAATCAGAGAGCGTTATTCACTACTCTGTTTGCACCCTGCTCCTATAGACACTCTTTTCACTTCAAATTCACTTTCTTCTTTATTTATTCCAGACATCATCATTGTTTGTCGTAGTTTGAATTTATAGATCAAAAGAGTATTACTGTAGAAAAATTGACAAAAATATAACATGAATGGTTAAAAATTCAGTCTCGTTGCTGTCACTTTGTTTTTTAACGTTGTGTTGGATCACACTAGATATGTATGAAGGACCGAATTAAAATAATTGCCTTTGTAACCATGTACAGAAGACGAAGAGTACCAGAGTTGTACATTGAATTAGTTAGGTGTGCATTAGAGTTTATATAAAAGTAAGAAACAAGGGTAAAATAGTGGATTAGTAAATTCTAGCTATTTTTCTGACAAAATTTGATTCTATTGGTTAAAGTAAATAAAAAGCTTAAATTTTGAGAATTTTTATAATTCTGGATTAGTAAATACTTAGAATTTACTTTCAAAATAAGGAAGGAGTAATTACTCCATGACATATATAAAGAGATAAATAGACGATGAAATGAAAAATTAAAACAAAATGACTAAATTTTAAAAAATAGTTGTTTAAAGGCAAAATTCATAAAATTTGTTATTTGGCATCTTTATAGTTATTTTTTAAAATATTTTTTATTTAAAAAGGTATGATAATAATATTTTTTATTTTATAAAAATTATTTTTGAAATTAACATATAAAATGGTATGAAAATATAAAAAATATATTAATTTAAAATAAATAATTTTTAAACACACTGTCAAACGTATTCGCACAGTTAATTCCTCTTTCTTTGTAGAACCTTTTTTATCGCTTGTGTGGGATTCGGAAAAGAGGAATCTTGTCTTGTGTAGGTTTGCAGAGCGGTGCACGTCATGGGATTCATAAGATTCTTGTGCCACATCGACCTATTCTGTCCCCACAAAAAGTCAAAATTGGGGAAAAACAAACGGACGAGATCCATCGAGAGAAGACGCAGAAAGGACGAAGAAATACAAAACCCACCGGCCCATCCCATCCCCCACCGCATCGCATTTTCTGTCCTCGTTTTTGCTATCTCTCCACCAGGAACAAGCAAAACAACTACCGCCACCAATCAAAACCAACATAACCAGCTCCAACAGCTGTTCTTTTCTTTCTTAAAAATCAAAGACAAGAAACACAAAGACACCCGAAAAAATGGCAACAACATCAACTATCCAATCGGATATCCGTTCTGCTCTCCACGCAACCAACATCATCATCTCCAATCCCAGTCTCATCCTCTCACGCGCCACCTCTTCCTCTGCGCGTTGGTCTTTTTCTCCACGACCTATAATATCCTCGCACTATAGGATTTCAACTCCTGAGTCGTTTCGAGTGAGAGCTTTCTCAACAGAGTCAACTGAACCTGTCGTCAAGGTTCCAGACAAGCCTCCGATTTGTACCGCAGACGAGCTCCACTACGTCTCCGTGTCCAATTCTGATTGGCGTCTTGCTCTCTGGCGCTACCATCCTTCTCCTCAGGTCGGTCCAACTTACTCTACATTCTATGCTCTAGTTCATTTAAATTTTTTTTTCTTAATCATAATTTATTTTCTAAGTTTTTTTTTTTTGTTATTTGATTACAGGCGCCTCCAAGGAATCATCCGCTATTGCTATTGTCTGGAGTTGGGACTAATGCCGTTGGTTACGATCTCTCACCTGGGGTAATACTCTTTCTTTGCAAGTCATGTTTAATGCCATTTCAAGCAAGATACATGTGAATTACTTGCAGTAATTACTTGGTTTTTTAGGCAAAACATTATCTAGGAAGGCGAGGCATGGCGTGACATACTCTTGGTTTGTAATATACGTTGTGTGTCATGTGAAGTTTATCAAAAAAATGTCTGGTTGGTTCTAGTTATGAATGACCTTCCTAAATGTCTCCAATTCACTCAAGTTTAGCTTAATTTTTTACTGCTTCAAAATACTTGATACAGTGAAATCAGATTATAACTTTTAAGCTTGAGTTTGAGTTTCCTGTTCCAATACATGCTGAGTGATTATTTTGTTCTGTCCTCCTTTGTAGCACAGGGGATCTTAAAATCAATTCTGCGTATTTTCTATGACTGTGCAGCACTTTACACTTTACCCTCTAACTGATGCTTGTTATATGGTTGCAGTCTTCGTTTGCACGGTACATGTCTGGCCAGGGATTTGAAACATGGATTCTTGAGGTTCGGGGTGCTGGTTTGAGCATACAGGGTTCAACTCCTAAAGATGTTCATCAGTCTGCCCATGAAGTTTCCGAGGAGATGGAAGCTGTAGCTAAGAGTGTGACTAATGGAACTCTGTCTGTGGACCAGCAGCCAAGTAATGTTCCCGGTCCTCTGTTAGATTCTAGGGTTTCTTTCATCGAAGAGGACTCACATCTAGCTGGGATTGCATCCGTTTGGGATGAGTCAAAATTGGTGACCAAGTTGACAGAAATCTTTATGCGTTTGTCCGAAAGACTCTCTGGCTTTCTCAGTGAAAGTGAGTTGAAGATTATGTTTGCTGAGTTGGTCGATCAGATATCAAAACTCTTAGTAGATTCTCAATTATCTGAACGAATGAATGAAATAAGGGGAAAGCTTTTGAGCTTGTTGGAAGCAAGACAAAACTCAGCTATTGCTGGTCAATTCAGGGATCTGAGTCAAGGGCTTGTTAATGTTATTGAGGAAGGTCAAAAATCTGTTTCACCGCAGTTGTTTGACTTGCAGGAGCGTCTATCATCAATCATTGAAGATTTCCAGAAACAGCTTGACTTGATTGTGAAGTATGACTGGGACTTTGATAATTACCTGGAAGAGGATGTTCCTGCTGCGGTGAGGTGACATTTTATCTTGCTGAGACACTATATGCACTATTCTGTTTCTGCAGCTAACTTTTTCAATCACAATATTATTGCTATGATCATTGAAGTTTGGGTAGGAATAGTTCTTGGATATTCCTCATGTGCTAATAAGCTTCACCTTTATCCTTGAAGATGGAGTATATAAGGGCCCAAACCAAGCCAAAGGATGGTAAATTGCTTGCTATTGGACACTCCATGGGAGGCATCTTGCTCTATGCAATGCTGTCTCGATGTGGTAGGATACCATCTTTTTGCTATGTGCATCATATAATTGCAAACTTACCTTCTCACAATAGACATAGCATGCTTGTTTTCCCTCTGTTGGGTTTAATAGATGTGCTTTCCCAACATGTAAAAATATTCTTTATAGTTGTTCATGCAGGTCCCTTAATACATTGGAATCTGGGTTTAGTCATTTTCCTCAAGCTTTCAGTTTATAACCTTTTTATCCCCTACAATCAATAGAAGTTCTTTCTGCTCATCTAAAGTGTCAATGTGCAATTAGTGTTTGCAAATGTTAAAAAATGTGGAGTAGACTTCTGGTTAGAATCTTTTGTTTGAACCATGATTGAGTATTTCTGGTGGAGAGTATGAGATTCTCTCTCTTATATCCATGGAATTGGAGAAGGACAAGGAGTACTTCTAACCCAAGTTCTAGGCCAATCCAAGTTTTAAATGAAAGCAAGTGAGGGCAGTGGGGGAGGTCATCATCTTTGAGCATCCAAGTTCATTGTAACTTGCCTGCTGGATGTAGCGGTAAGAATTTAAAGTGAAAAAAACATAGATCTTTCTCAAGTATTTCCTAAAACCTTCTATCCTGGAGACAGCAGATATCACGGATCAGAATATAGTATTATTGTGTTTTCCTGTCTCTAGCAGTATCATTTGCTTCTCATGATATATGTTTGAGTGATTCTGCAGTTTATAATCTTTTCCTTTTCTAGTAGGCATTAATCCTGCTTCTAAATTTTAAACAATTGAATGCTAGCTTGTTTAGAGATGATCACTGACTTCCAGGAAGCCTGAGTCCACTTGCCACCAGTTTACCTGCATTAAGTCACCAAAGAATATACAATGGAAGAAAACAAGAAAAGAAAGAGAAAAAAAACCTTGCTGAATGTTTTCATGCCAGCTTTTGGATGCTTCACGCAGCATTTACAAATGCCTGATCGTTATGAGTTTATGTCCACAAATAATTTACATTAGTAGATGTTACATTTGAACACGAGGACCCGATGAACACTTGTAGTATGGCACTGATATTTGCATATTAATTTTCTTCCTTTACTTCAAGACTTGTGTTGGGTCCGCATAAGAGTAAGACTAATTAAAGAATTCAAGGCAGTTCTTTCTCTTTTTTGAACTTTGGAGTTGATGTGAAGGTAAAACCATTGACATTGCATGTTTAACATGGATAATTTAGAATGTTCTGCCCATGACTTTGGCCACATTTGTCAGACTAGGCTGCTGTCTGGAGAACGTTAGCATATGGGAGTGTCCGAAACCTCTTATATTTGAAATATGCTCCTAGTGTTTCCCATGCTCTCATTGAGCTTTGATTACTTATATAAACATGTCCTTAATTAGTTTATCTATTGATAGCATGCCTTTATTGCAAGTTTCACCAACCTGAGAATAAAATTTGAACATTCTCTTCTTTCCATTCTCATAGTTTCTTTTTCCCTTTCATTTTCTGACGATAATACAAAAGGAAATAGGCATATCATAATGTCACTAATCATTTTTATGTTTGGTTTATCATATTCAAGGCTGGGATGGAAGAGATTCTGGATTGGCTGCCATTGTTACTCTGGCATCATCACTTGACTACACACCTTCAAATTCAAGACTCAAATTGCTTTTGCCCCTTGTAAGTTGACAACAAAATTCTGCACATAATCTCATTATTTGTCTGGATCAGATGCCTACTTGTTAATTTTGTGAGGAATAGCTTTGTTTGAGATACTAATAATGGGACTATTTTCATACAGGCAGACCCTGCTCAGGCTCTTAATGTACCTGTTGTTCCTTTGGGAGCAATGCTGTCAGCAGCATATCCTCTCTCAACTCGCCCGCCTTATGTCTTGTCTTGGCTGAATGATTTGATATCAGCACGAGACATGATGCATCCAGAGTTGTTGGAAAAGCTTGTCTTGAACAACTTTTGTGAGTATATTTTTCCTAATGAGCAGAAATGTTACCTTTTTATTTGTTCAATTTAGGAGCAACCTGTGTGCATATATTTGATCTGTTTAGATTTTTTAATCAATTGGGATTTATGCCGCATCTTTATGTCATATGAGGTGATGACATGCCCTCTCTAATGTAATAGACGGGGGACAGACAGGACAGCATCTACTGAATTAGCATGGAATTGTTAGAAATCAAGAAATATTTCCATTGGCACTGTACATTGATGATAATGACAGCGCATAAATGCATCAGGAATATGGACCTGAGAAAATTAAATTTATATGTTACACATACAGGACATAGATGCAATCCCGACTCTATGCCATGTTGAAATGTCCCATGATTGCACAACTGATCTCAAGCCTGGATAAATGGAAAAGGTTATGGTGTCGATGGTGACTGGTGAGTGTAACACTATGGGAGATGAGAGAGTTAGCAGGAGTGATTTGTTCATATGTGAAAACATCTGTTCAAGTAAATGAGACCAAGGCAGGGTTTTAAGGAAAGAGGAAAGTTAACAGTATTGTTCTTATGATGAAAATCTCATTTACTGTATTTAAAACACACACAAAAACATGCAGACATGGCCCTGGAAGAGGGCGATGCCGTTCAAGATTATCACTTACCTGCGTCAAAATAATTTCAAGGAAAAAAGTATCAATTTATTGCTGTTGACCTTGTGCATATGCTTGACCAAGAAGGGTGAGAAAGGGAAAAACTGGTAATAACAGATTTAAGGGAGTGTTATTGAAAAGAAATTTTGACAATGAATGATTGTTGATTTCACGCATTCATCTTTCCTTTAATTCATTCCTTCTCTTGTCCATTTCTCGATTGCATTTGATTGTCAAAATAATTTCCCTGTTCATACTGGAGATAATCTTGAGCTTGTCTCACAAGAACTGGCATGAAGTTATTCCCAGTGGTTTCATAACTTTATTTGTTGAGACTGTCCCCCTTCACTACACACACTTGAGGATGGGATGGAGGACTCTCCATTGCTAATTTGAAACTCTTGTTTGAGCATCTTAAGTCCTTACTCTGTTCTTAACTCGTTTCCCCCTTTTCATCATCTTTATTGTCCTCTTCTGTTGACAAATGTTTTGATTATTTCTGGCAGGTACCATACCTGCCAAACTTATATTACAGCTCACTACAGCTTTTCAGAATCGTGGATTGTGTGACAGGAGCGGTAAATTTTTCTACAAGGATCATCTACATAAGAGCAATGTACCTGTATTAGCCATAGCAGGGGACCAAGATCTGATATGCCCACCTGAAGCTGTTGAAGGTGTGTAGGCTACAATAATTTGTGTATCCGTCGTCATTAGATGCCAATGTTTTGCTTCTTTCTCATGATGATTTGAATGCATCAGAAACTGTTAGGCTCATCCCCGAGCATTTGGCATCCTACAAGGTGTTTGGAGAACCTGGAGGTCCTCATTATGCACATTATGATTTAGTGGGTGGGAGAAAGGTAAGCGGTTCATAAATGCAGTAATGGTTAATATCTTGTTTGGTAATTTATCTTCAGTACTGTGTTGTAACGTGCCCTTTTCTCCTCACAGGCGGTGGAGCAAGTTTATCCCTGCATAATTGAATTTCTTAGTCGTTGTGACTTGACTTGAGTATCCATCTCTTAAAGCCGGACGCCATTCATTCCGCAGTGACTTTTTCGGTCCTCAAACTTTATTTCTTTACAATTACATTCTTGCACTCGATGTTTGCTTCGATTTATATATTAGGATTCACTTTTATTTGCATGGTGCATGTTATCGTGCATACGAGGCTCCTGCGAGAATTTTGTCAGTGAATTAAACATCAGATTTATATATAAAAAAATTAATTTGGTGGAAAAAATTGAAAAAATGAATGATGATTTCACGCATCCATCTTTCCTTCAATTCATTCCTTCTCGTGTCCATTTCTCGATTGCATTTGATCGTCAAAATAATATCCCTGGCGATAATCTTGAGCTTGTCTCCCGAGAACTGGCATGAAATTATTCCCAGCGGTTCCGTAACTGTCTTTGTAGAGACTGTCCCCCTCCGCTACTTTGGAACAACTCAGTTTGTCAATTGGGACAGCTGCGGATGTGTTTGCTTAGCTGAATGACACTCTGTTCGCATTTAAAGCTTGAGCCTAGAGAAGCAGACCATTTTGTCTGCTACTTTTATTCACCGAAATCTGAATCCGAAATGTCCAGGTGTGTGTTTTTGAGTTGTGTGGCAGTTGTTAAAAAAAAATTTAAATTATAATTTTTTAAAAATAAGTTTTTTAGTACAAAATAAATAAAAATTATATTATTTTAGATTTTATAAAATAAAAATTTGAAATGCAAGTATTGCACTGTGGCCCAGACACAATTTACAAAAATTTTGAAATTAGTATTTTTTGTTTTTCCACTTTGATTTGCAGATATTAAAATTAAATTTTTAAAAATAAAAAAAATATTTTTATATATTTTCAAGTAAAAAATATTTTTAAAAATAATCTTTATCACACTATTAAATATTATTGTACATGGGATTCAATGTAAAAAAAAAATTATTAGATAAAAAAACACGGGATATTAAATTATTTCTAACTAGAATCTCTTATACATGTATTGACTTAATACTCATTGTTACATAAATTTAGTTTATGTTTGTTATTGTGATGCAGGATAATTTTTAAATATTTTTATTTAAAAATATATCTAAATAATTTTTTAAAATAACATTAAGGAATAGAAATTAAAAAAAAAACTAAAAACTATCCATTTAATATTTTTTCAAATCAAATAAACTTAAACAATATTTAAAACCTATAAAAAATGGAAACTGCAGTTGGGAAGTACATCCGAGGTCTCCCTCTCGCCAGCTTGACGTGCAGGGTTCTCGGAGTCGTATCTTGCTAGGTTTCACTATCTCCTTCATCATGAGACGTGGTTCTCTCAAAGCTGTCAGGGGCGTGATATTTCTCCCATTTCCTGAGTCAAAGAATTGCTTCAAAGAGTCTTTTCTACCATAATCATTACTTCCTTCTTCATCCTACATGAAGGAGCAGTCATGTCATTGTGCCATCTCCTGCGCAGGAGTGGGCGTTGGTTAGAGGCCTCGTCATAAAAAAAATTTGAAATCGTTTTAAAAATAACAGCATGGTTTTTATTTATTTATTAGAAACCGAATTTCCTAATAAAAAACAGCGATGATTAAGAGAAATACTTATTAAAAATCAAGGGATTTAAAATAAGTGAAAGCATTTGATTATATTAGTGAACAGGGGCGGACTCGTAGATTTTTCATGTCATGGGCTATTAAATAAAAATATTATTGTTTTAAGATTAATTATAAATTTATATATATAGATTTTTAAAATTAATAGTAATGTTTTAATTCAAATACATTGCTCAGTGTATTAAAAAATAAATTTAAAAATATATAAAATAAAAATAAATCTATTATTGAAGTTACATCATTTAATATTTTGAAAAACATAATTTATTTATAATTAAATATAAATTAATATTATAATAACCCTCTATCGAGATAAAATAACAATCTCATATCAACTAAAAAATAAAATAATTAATTTTTAATTTTAATTTTTCCTTCCTTCACTTAATACTTTTTTAAATTAATATTTTATAAGTTTAACTCTGTAAATTTACAAGATTATCCTCTCATTTCCCTTATTTTTTTCATGAATCTTTTTTATATTCTTCCCTTATTTTTCTCTCTTTCTCTCTCATCTTTTCTTTTCTTTTTTATTTTACTTCTACTCATTTGACAATATATAAAAAGAAAAAAGAGTTGATTTGTTTTATTTTTTAATGATAAATAACCATTTTACTCTTAATGAATCGTTTTGCTTTTATTTGACAATATTTTTTTTTGTCAGCACTATCAAACTCTGATCATTTTAAAATATTAACCATATTTTTATTTAACATATTTTAAGATCCCTCATAAAATTTTAACTTAATCTGATAGTCATATTAAAAATTACATCAAATAACATAAAATTTATCTAATTATGATTTTTCATCAAATTTTTGAATTTATTAAAAAAATTTAAAATTTTAATCCAAGTTAAAATATCATATTAAAAGGCTCCACATAAAATTTCATTTTTTTTAATAACATGATAAAAAATTACAAATTTATTTTTACATAAAAACAACACAGATAAAATCTTAACATTGGCCATAACATAACTAAAATTTTAGCATGCCTTTGCCCCTCACAGTGAAAGTATTTTTTTGTACTCTAATCACCGCTTAAAATAAAATAAAAAAGATATTTCTTGATTTTATTACGTCATTAAAAGCTAAAATAATAATAATAATAATATATTTTTTAAAAAATAAATTTAAATGAGTATTCATCATCAATTAATTATTATTATTATTAAAAAAATTAACATTCTAATAAAAATTTATCATATTACCATACAACGTGTAAAAATTGAAGGGCAAATGTCTAAGTATATCACTTAAAATATTTTTTAAGATTTATTTGTTTTTATATTTTAATTAAAATTTTAATTTTTTATTTAAAATTAATAATTTTTTTATTTTTATATTATTTTCATACGTTGATATTAAATTAATATAATTTTAAATAAAAAATATTTAAAAAAATTACAGAAATTACCAGTACCTGCCCTTAGAAGAAGGGTGGGCGCATTTGTGCAGACTTTGTTTTTCAAGGCGGGAATGACACATCATCAGCCCTTTTTTGAAAAAAACAGTTATAAGAGTTTAGCTGGAGAGAGAGAAGTGATGATAACGCCATCCCCTTCTCTTATATTTCCGTCTTCAGCATAAATAAAAACACGATCTTTCCCTCATTCTTTTCTTTTTATCTTTTAGTTTTTGAGAGAGAGACCCAGTAGATCGAAATCTTCCATCTTCTATCTCTCTCTCTCTCTCTCTCTTTTTGAAGTTTGGAGAAGATATATAAGCTCCTCTAATGGATTTGCAATAACACCCACTTTTTTATTAGCCGTGCAATTATGATTTTTTTTTTTTAAGCTTGTTGGCTGGGTGTGTGTTTTGATAGTGTCAGTCTTTTGGACTCTTTGAATTTTGTCAATGGTGTCTGTCAAATGATTGAATCTATGGGAATTCTCGAGTAAATGAGATAATAGGATGTGGGTATGAGGTAATATTTATTTACTTATTTTGCATTTTCTTTCAATCTTATTTGATTCATGGTTTTTTCTTGTTTGGTGATTTGATTAATCAGGTTTTAATTTGTTTCATGCTTTTATTAGTAAGTAGTCTTGATTTTGAGTTTGATAAATTGTTGGGATTATTGCTTGATCTGGGGATTAAAACAAAAGACACTTTCTAGATCCGGGGATTTTAGTTTAGTTTGATTTTTGGGTTTTTCTTATTTGGTGATTTGGTTAATTAAGTTTCAATTTGTTTCATGCGTTATTAATAAGTAGTTTCGATTTTGAGTTTGATATATTGTCGGGTTTGTTGCCTGATCTGGGGGATTAAAACAAAAGATCACCGTTTCATCTTGGGGATTAAATAAAAAGACACCTGTATGACCTAGGAGGTAGTGAAGCACCATCACAAACCCCAGATCTTTTAGCAGAGAAGGTAATTGTCCAGTTTTAGATTCTGGGACCTACGTGAAATAACATATAGCCCTGGTACTGATATGTAAAACAAAAACATGTTTGATCTGGGACGCTGGTGAACTTGAGAGTTGAGAGCATTTTTGGGCCTTCTAGGGTTTTGATTCGTCATGAACTCATGGGGGCCATGGAGAGGGCATCTTTTTCCTGTTTAAAAACGATATACCCAAGATGGAGCAGATTGCAATGATCTGGAGAGAAACAATGAGAGAGACCTTTGTAGATGAGATGATCTGGCTGAAAGCCTTTTTAGGGCTTCTGCGGCCGCTTTTCATCCTCAACAACAATCGGGTATTGCTAACTTTCCTGTTTTTATTTTTACGGTTCAATCTTCCAGTTCCAAATTCTCATACCCTAACTTGCAATGCTCCTGCGCCTAGCACTAGATTTATTGTGAGGAATGGCATATGATGTTTATATTTTAAACATCTCTATTAACTGTCTCTGAAACTTGATTTTGTCTTTTTCTGTTTTGGTGTTCAAACTTGGCATTTAACTGCCTTGTATGAAAAATCTAATTGCTGATGTCATAATAAATGTTGGATATTTACAATTATAATGCTTGGATGGATATTATTTGCAAAGACATGTGGAAGGATATTGTTTTGCAAAGGCAAGTGGATGAGGTTAAAATTTATTTAAAATACAATGGTCAGCCAAGGTTACGCATCTGACCTTCATAGTCATAACATCCTGATCAATGGCCATTGTAAGAGAGAAGGATCCATGATGCAAAACATTGACTCCTGATATTCCACTCTTACAGAGTCCATTGATTAAGATGTTGTAAAATTGTTCTGAAAGGATTTCTTCTCAAAAACTGCACATCATGTGTTGTGCAAGATCTCAATGAAAAAGGTTTGGATCTGGTATGAGATGGAAAAATTATACTGTGTTTCTATGAGGAGATTCTCAAAATGGGAATTTCAATCGAAATATCTTTTTCAGCTCAGCAGTGCTGTGGTGGTCTTTCTTTAACAACAGCCATGCTGCTACAACTCATGTAAGTTATTGTTACCCAGTTTTTCCACCTTAAGAACGGTAGAATCTACTATTTCCTTTTCATAATGGTGAGGTGTCTTGGCTCTAGGTCATGCTTTAGGTTCTCCTGAACATATGGTAAAAAGTGATCAGTTAATAGATTCTGTAATAAAAGTGGCAAGGGTTTATTGTTGTTGTTGGTTGTTTCTGATAAATTTGCATGTTTAAGTACTCTTAAGGGTTTATTTTGGGGATTCCTTTTGTCGAATTTTAAAGAAAACAACCTCTGCTAATTCTCTACACTTCTCCTTTGATCTTGAGCTCTTGGTCTATAACTTGTTTAATGTACTCAGATTGATGATTTGACAATGACATCTGATTCTGTTTATTGTGGGATCTTTTTCTATTTTATTTTAGCCTCTTGAATTCTTTTTGAAGTTTGATGATCGAGACCATTTTGCATTACAGGATACAGATTCTCACTTCTGTATCTCAATTATCTGTGTCCTGGTGAGATACTTCTCATCTATGAAGAGATAAGTTAAGTTCAAGAGGAACCCTTTTCCCCTTGTAATTGGTGATCTTCATGTAAATTCTGATGAAGATAGAATCATAACTTGAGAGCAAACTCTGAAATGTTATAGCATCGATTATCTCATCTGAACAGCACATGCATCTTTCTATCTGATCATTGTTCACATTTGCTATGTTTTGATCATGTAACTATGTGAAAATCAAAAAATGATGGGCACGTGCTGCTTAATCAACTGAAGTTAGCTTGTCATTATATGGTCTTTTATGTTACCACTCGAAACCCATATATCATAGCCAAATTTAGTTGCAATCAGATTAAAGACCATGATATTTACCAAAAGTGTTGTTGTGTTGTGTGTATACATGCACCCACTTTCTTCCGTTAGTTTATTTAGCCTTCCCTTTACATTGATGTTGATAAAAAATTGAGCCCAAACATGTATGTGTTGCTTTACTCATGAGATCGACTGCCTCTTCTGCATTCATGTGTTGTATGTGTAGGTGCTGCTGAGGGTATGAGGTGATTTGAAGGTCAAAGAAATGGAATGAATTCAATGCCTGCGATGAATATGGGAGAGATCTTATAGTTCAGAGAAAAATTGTGGAGTCTCATTGAATGGCGATTTTATGATTAAGTTTTGCATGTTGGATGAGTGTCCAATAATTGGCCCTTAATTTGTTTCTAGTCAGCAGAGGTGGTCTGCAGACAAGTAGTTTTTGGCCGATTGGTTGCTTCTATCTATACATTTTACGAATGAGATTTCAATTGACTAAGGTATTGCTCAATTTTTTATCAGGCTCGTTCATTTTTTGGTAGTTATCCTGGGTGGCGAGTTTGATGATCATATCATTATCCATCATTCATTGTTTCAAGCATGTGCCATCACGGTAATGTGAAGGCTGAGAATTTTCGAAAACAAAAAGGGTGGGTGGGAAATCGGAATCTCTCCTTTTAGAATTTTGCTGCGAACAACTCATGGTTACCATTCATAATTTTGCAGTTTATGTTTAGAAGTTGCCAATCAAAAGATTCTGGTGGTAAATGTTAATGAATCGAGTAAAACCGACTGCTCCTGCGTGGAATTTGAAGGTAGGCTGTCAATATCGTTGTGGTCATAATTCCATGGTTCCATGTAATTACAGATATAGGGTGGGTGGGAAAAAATGTCCTTGCATTCTTGCTCCTGTTCGACCATGAATGAACACTTGTAGGGTAGAAGGTATGATAAATCCCCGGATCTGAAAACGGCAAGGGAGAAACAATTGACCTAGAAAAACTTGAGAGTCCTCCCATTGATTGGTTAATTGGTTATATGGTAGGGTGGTAAAAAAATATTTTTTTAAATGTATTTTTTTTAGAAATATATTAAAATAATATATACATTTTTTATTTTTTTTAAATTAAATTTTGATATTAGAAGTCAAAATAATCTATAAAAGTACAAAAGAAAAATAATAATTTAAAGCTATAAATATTTTTAAAACAAAAAAACATGATCCAACTATATTCTCAAGTACTCTCTGCCTGCAATTATAGTGGCTAATAATGTGTATCATTTTTTATTATGGATTTATAGTTTATAATTTTTATTTTTTTAATTTTGTTTTCATATTTGTTTTTGATGTGATTGCATCCTTTCTAGGGGTAAGATCAAGGGCAACTTAGTTGAATTTGTCGACTACAATTAAAAGTTAGGGAATTAAAGTAAAAAATATACCACAAATGAGTAATAATTTTAAAATTCATGCAAAAAGTATAATTCAATTCTCACACTTTAAGAATCATACATATTTAGTGCCTTGATATTTTTTTAATTTAATTTTGATATAAAAATTAATTTTAGTTATTTTTTAGATTTTGGTTTAAGATAAAAAGGTCATCGGATTCCAGTGATATAAAATTTTTTTGTTAATAATGATTTAGACCATCAAAATAATTAATATTTGTGTAAAATAGTTTCATTTGACGAGGCTAATTAACATTAAGTATTTTTTTACATTTAAAGTTTGTTGAAAAAAAATTTTGAGCTTGTGTAAATTTTTTGTTTCGGGTTGATTTGGATTTTTAAGATGATTTGTTTGTTTTTTATGTCACAAATAAATTTATCATAGTTTCTAAGATGTTTTCCATGTGTTTTAGATTAAAATTGATTTAAAACAATCTTCTAAGTTAAAAAACCTTAAGCTATGATTTTTCAACAAATATAATTGTAAACATGTCTTCTATTTTGTTTTTTACAAAAATATTCGGGGTAAATGATGTGATACTAAAAAAAAAAAATCTAAACACATGAGCCCTAATGAAATGAGCCATGCGGGCTAGTCTAACTTGTCATGTTTTGTAGCATTTAACCTTTTTTATAATTTTTTAAATTAATATAAATTTTTTATGTTTTTTTTCATAATATCAATCATCCTCTCCTTTTTATTTTGTTTAGAGATATTTTTTTAAATGACAATTATTTTGTTGATTATGCATTTAAATTTTGAAGAGGTTTTTTTATTCATCTCTATTTTTTTAATCTTTTTGTATAGATTAGTTTTATTTTTTAATATAAAAAATTATTTTCAGATAATATTTTTAATATGTACAACCATGTATAATATTTATTTTATTTTATTTTATTCAAGTAAATCAATGTGTATGTCTATTTCTATTATTGTTTAATTAAATAAAAAATAATTTTAATTAATAAAATTTAGCAAATACAATCGGGTAAATATCCCGTCTTACTACATTAAATATCTTAAACCACATTTATCTTCTTATTTTTAAAATTTAATTTTTAGTTAGCATTAGTATTTTTTATTTATTAATATATATAATTTTTGATTCATTTGATTAAATATATATATAAATTTTATGATATGCACTTACAAACTTTTTTAGTGACAAAAATGCATTATATATATTTATATACATATTTATTTATTTATTTTAATAAAAAAATAAAAATATTTGAACCACGTGGACATCATAACTAGGGCAGATGCACTTTCTCACTTTCTTTCCCTTTTTTTTTTTTTTGAGAAGCACTTTATCATGGATGGAGATCCTATAATATCTTGACTAGATAAGATACATTCTGCAGGTAAAATTTATTCAGAAAAGAGAAACTCTGCTCTCTTGCTTACCCACCGAGGCCAAGAAATTGAAGCCCCGTGATCGGTAAAAGCTGAATCAGGCAAGAAACCTAATAGACTAGCTTAGCTGGAGTGAACTGAGCGAAGACATTCCAACAAGAATCTATGTTAAAGTAAAAGGCAAAAAAGAAGAACAAATCCATGCCAATCAAGTCCATAGTACAGCTAAGAGCTTTTCTCAAGTAATTGGATACTTCGACTAGTAGTGGCTCCACTTCCAATATTCGTGCCACATGGTTTGGTAACTAGTGAACCCTTCTACCTCTACTTGCTTCATTTTTTTAACACAGGACAATTCGGAAACACTAACCTGAAATCTAATATCATGAAGGGATTAGCCATGGAGATTTGAGTTGAAGGGACAAATCGGATAAGCGCGTAACGCAAACTACTGTCTGGGGAAAATATGACCGCCAGAAAGGTTGAAAATAGTTACACTCTTAAACGTTTACTTTGCAAGGTATTTTCAGGATATATATATATATATATAATCATAAACACAATTGAGCTCCAATTATGTGTGTGTGTGTGTACTAATGTATTTTTAAATTAAAATATTTTAAATAAACATCAGCTTCCACAATCGCAATGTCAACGATTACCAAACCCAGTAGCAAGCATGCTCTTGTGTCTTGTAGCATACCTAATTTCACCTAGTCTCCACGGAATAATACCGAAGGACAGAATCCTAACATGAACAAAGACATTAAATTACACAGATGTCATCATTACTCTTCACACCGCTACAATGAATTTGATAGAGGTACATGTTTCCACGGAAAGAGGCCAAAAACAATCACCTTTGAACTCCTCTGAAACCCCTTCTCAATGCAACTAATGATTTTCGAGAACCACTAGAGTATTGGATTGACAATGCCGTCAGATTTCTTAAGCAGAGGATGTAACCAATCTGTTAAAAACATCAGAGACATGCCTCATCGTAGGCCTCCTTTCAGGGTTGCTATGAACACAAGCAATTGCAATCTTCAAAACGGCAACAATCTCTTCTTCTTCCTTATCCACATCAGGAGCTAAGTACGGATCCAAGACATCTACAAGTGGTTTCTGCTCTTCAATGCAAAGCTGGATCCAGTGAACGAGATCCATCTCTGAGGTACCGACACAGACCACTGGCGACCTTCCTGTGATCATTTCTAGTAAGATAACTCCACAAGAGTAAACATCCCATTTTTGTGATGGTTTTAGAACTTTTAGTGCTTCAGGAGCCTGGTAATAAGATACCAAGTTTGTAGATGAAACTGTGGCAACTTCTGAGATTGGCTCACCCTTCTGTTGCCTCTCTTGTGGTTTTTCCAAGGTAGATCGATTAGATTCCCGTGTTGGGGACCCTCCAGCAATAGTAGCAAGTCGCACAAGTCCAAAATCAGAAATGTGTGGTTCCATGTTCTGTCCAAGAAGCACATTACATGGCTTCAGATCTCCATGAACATATTTTTTAGTGCTGAATTCATGAAGATAAACCAAGCCTCTCGCAATTCCCTTCATGATTTTCAACCGAACAGACCATGATAATGGGGTAAATGACACCATTCCAGGCTTCCCTATTGACATTTAGAGAACTAAAACTTTCAAATAACGAAAATATAAAACAAACAAAAAAATACTACTTGAGGAAACAAAATAAAAATCAAGGGAAATGAGGCAACAGAAAATTTACTCTTGTGGCAAGATGGTTTTTGAAACTTACCATGAAGTGCTGTGTCAAGACTTCCATTCGGTATGTAATCATAGATAAGCAACTTCTCATCAACAGACCAGTAATATGCTCTGAGAGTCACAACATTAGGATGCCTTAGCTTGCCAATTGCTTCCACTTCCGTTTGGAATTCCTTAAATCGTTGAGAGCCTCCCTCGCCCAATCTTCTCACAGCTAAAGTATACCCATCTTCAAGCACAACTTTGTAAGCAATCCCAATTCCACCCTTCCCTATAACAAAAGCAGACGCTTTAAGAAGCTCATCCAAATCAAAAGCCACCTGCGCATCCAGTGGCACAAGGTCACACTGCTCCACGTCCTCAGATAGAGTCTCGGACTCATCCTTCCTAAAGCGCAAGCACCCTTTCCTTCTCTTCCCTCCCTTGTCAAAACCATTATCATTTTCATCCTTATCCTTACTGCGTGAACAAGCCCTAGAAAAACAATACGAAAACAACAATCCAACGAGGCAAATCCCAATGACATCACTCACAATTATCGCAACAACTGCACTCTTACTCAGTCCTCTTCCTTTCTCACTCTTTCTGCCACTGTTATCTGAATCTCGAGGGGGGAAGTTATTAGGCCAAAAAGGGATTGCTGAAGGTGCACTTGCACCGGCGGTATCTGAAGGACATGGATTTTTCAATGGAGGGCCACAGAGACCAGGATTTCCAATAAATGCTGTAGGACCTCTGTTCATTAGAGCACCATTTTGAGGTATTGGACCGCTCAAATTGTTATATGTTAGATCAATATAAACCTTCTCAGGAAGGTTTCCAAGGCTAGCTGGGATTGAACCAGTAAAGAGATTGTGTGACAAGTCAGCAGTCCCTTGTAAGCTAGACAGATTTCCCATATCACTAGGAATTGAACCATTGAATTTATTGAACGAAAGATCAAGTTTTTCAAGGGAAACCAAACTAGTACCAAACCCAGCTGGCAAAGAACCAGTGAAATTGTTTTGGCTAAGATCAAGGACCCTATGTCTCCTGCATTGAACAATTGACGTGGGTATTGATCCATTGAAGAAATTCTGGGATAAATCCAAGGTTTGGAGGTACTTGAGCTTGCCAATCTGATTTGGCAAAGACCCAGAAAGGGAATTCCCATAAAGGACCAAACTTTGGAGTCCTTGAGCTTGAAAGAGCTCAGCAGGCAAAGGGCCGAACAACCTATTATTCCTCAAATTTATATGTCTAAGGTCAGAGAGTGACCCAAGAGCAGAAGGAAGAAACCCATAGAGTTTCTTCTTTGGAATACTGAGAGACATGACATTAAGGTCCCTGCATGTAACCCCATTCCATGAACAAGGGTTGTCATCAGAGGAGTTCCAGTTACTCAAAGACCCTTCTGGGTCTTCGTTAATAGACTGCTTAAACGACAATAGCGCATACCCTTCACTATTCAAAGAAGTCACCAGACTGTAAGAGTTAAAGAGAACAAGAACCAGCAAACTCAAAGAGAACATGTCTACAAACAAAGTGACCATTGGAGGGTGCAAAATGCAAAAGTGGGGCTTTAAAGAGCTTACCTTTCAGTACGCAAAAAGCCAAATGAGAACGAAGAAAGCTTGACAGAAGCAATGAAGTCTCTCTCTCTCTCTCGTTGTGTCATGTGTGTGTGGAGAAGAGAATGAGGAGAGAGAATGGAGTGTGAATGTGAAAGGCAAAACTCAAGAGAGCGTGGAAGAATGGTAAAGGTTTTCTTTAGTACCAGGGACTGCACCTTGGGAAGATAGATAATTTTAGTGAGAAATGAAAAACAAATGGGGAACAAGAAAAAGTAGTTGAGAGTATCCAGATTCCATAGAAAATTAACCTAATTATCTAATCCATGGGGCAGTCCAGTGATGTTTCTTCAATCTTGGAAAGCGACTCCATATAATTAATAACACGAGCATGCTCTTTTTCGCTTTATGGGCAGCTCCCTTCATATTTTTCTCATCTTAATTTTTGTAATGAAGAGCGGCACTGATTATAGGATATTAAGCACCAAGAACATAATGATAAATTATATTATATCAGGAGATATTGCAAAGCCTGATGGATATTTTTTCCTTAAACCTAATATATTTTCAGATATTACATTTTTAAGATGATTGGCAAATTTATAATTTTTGAGAGATTTTAATTATGATTTTAGACATTCTTTAATTTCTTGAAAACATTTTGTTTAAATCTTATTCTTACGGACACAATAACAAACCTGTTGTCTGTAGTGTTTGGCAGCATATATAATTCATAGTTGTCTATAGTGTTTGACAGTATAATTCATAGTTGTCTGTAGTGGACAAAATCTGAATTCATTACTTCAATAGTCCAACATTTAAATCCTGAATCAAGCTAGACCAGGAGATGGTAATGAGAGGGGCCTCCATCGCTTTTGAAATATAAAATTACGAACATCTAATTAAAATTAGAGAATATTAACTTTCGCAAACAGTTGGGAAACTAGACAATCAGGAAAAAAAATTGTAATATATTAACATTTGGGTTTTCACCAACCTTCGTCTTGAAAATCTAAGATATAATATCAGTCTTGTCTTCATGCTTGTAATTTGTCTTTTTGCGGGGCTCTCGTGATTTCAAGCTATTTCAAATTGCATGTGGACGTTATAAAAAGAAAGGGTTTCCCAAGCTTCTGCAAACAATTAACCATTGCGTCTTGATAGTAATTTATCATATATCTGACACTACTTGTAAGAAAAGATGAAACAATAACCTTAATTCCAGCATCAGAGCCCTCGGTATCACCCCTCGAAATACTCTTGTTTCTTAGATTATTTCGATTTGCTTTGATCATGTAATCGAGTCTATCTCTCTCAACATTCACATATGCACCAACTAAAAAAAAAATGGAAGTTGTAGATTATAAACTATAAAAATAAGTTTTGTTTCTAAAGAGCCACTGTATATATGAAAATAGCGAAGCGTATATGAAATAATTAATTATTAAATTTCAAGAGTCCCATCTCGTTGCACCCCTGGTCTTCGGCATGCTCCGAGTCTTGGTATTGAAGAGCAAGTTATTCTCCACGGGCCTAGGAAAAGAAAAACATGATCCCTCTATTTGATTTTTGGGATCTACATTACTTGTAACAACTGTAGATAGAGTCTTGCAGTGTTGATGTTCCAATTTCTTTATTCTTTTTATTACAAATTAAAAAATGCATATCAATTTGTCTGGTTTCAGGAGATTGATGAGCTTTATGGAGAGACAGACATAGAAACTTAATCAGAGGCATGGAAGGACACGCTCGGCTGAAATGCATATCATGTCTGAGACAGTGAGATGGTGTAAGACTATTTGAAATGCATATCAAATATTTGCAATGTTTGATACTGAGCAGAGACGCAGGGACCGGATAAATAGAGAGATGAAAGCACTGCAGGGATTGATACCCAACTGTCACGGGGTTACTGATTCTTTATCCGTAATTTTGAATATATGTTCCCGGATTCCGATATTTCTCTCTATCTTTCATATAGCAAAATCTTTAAAAAAAAAAAAACTGCGAAAAGAACATGCTAAATTGTTGAAAGGTAGCTGCTATAAAGTGATCGGTTGTAAGGTATAGGATCTTTACTGTTTTATATTTTTGCTAAAATCATAACTGTCCAGATCATGCCCTGGTGTATATTAGTTTTCTTCGGGCTGAAGGACTAAATATCCACCTTATGCTAGCCAGCGATGTGCATTGCAATATTGGACCTCAACGATGCTTTAATTTCTCCATCATCGTCATGGTTGTCGTCGTCGTAATTATTATCATCATCATCATCATTATCATTAGTATTGTTATGATTACTTTTATTATATTATGAATCGTTTCATCATATGTCAACTACAGGAGGTCATATCAAGTTAAAACCATGCATTCCAAGAAGTTTTGAGAGATTTTTTGCATTCCGTAGATCATTTAGAGAGCTATCAAATTCTGGCAAGCTTAGCTAGTCATCTTTTCCTCTAGGAATCCTGTCAACGAGTTTGGACCTGAAATCTTTCAATGAATTGTTTATTTCTCTGTAGCTGTGCCCAAAAATCTCATGCACCTGCATCTTATTTTGCTCATAGAAAGCTGGTATTGTCGCACAGCAGGCAATGACTACAAGGAATCAATGAAAACACAAATCCAATCAGTTTCAAACAAAAAAATAGATAAAGAAAACTCCATGGCCGTACCAAGGTATGCAAAGGTCATGGTGCTGAATAGGGATCCAATAAATGACAAGATGTAAAGCCCAGCTAATGTCTGAAAATCAAGTGCATAATTAATTTGCAATTAAATCTATAATCCAAATAGATAATGTAGAGAATGAAGATGGTCAGGAGATGGAGACTTGTATACCACAAAAAAGGTTTTTAAACCTTTCTGGCCCGTTGATGTTCTGTAAAATGTAAGTATAGTCTCGTTAATTTGATCAAAGAAGAATCTGAATGCTGATTCTGGCAACCTTATTTCGTTAGAAGTAGGAGGATTCCTGAATTGATGAAGAAAACAGTAACATATGGAATTTTAGAAGTACAACATTGGTAGGACCTCTATTTGTAGTTAGTTTCCCCCATGTTATAGTTTTGTCAATTTCTCTCGAGAAAATATATTAAAGATTGCAAATTTTAGAGTTATTGAAAGTTTATAAAATTATTAATTTTAAGATTTATAAAATTAATTAAAATACAAATAAATTAATTCAGATATTCATATTAATAAAAAATGGAAATTGAAATTTTACTATAATTGTTATGATCAATGGGCATGGTTAGATTCATATCTTGTCAATTATAATTAAATTGTAAGGAAACTGACCAAAAGTGAAAAAACAAAAAGATTGACTTTCCACTACAAATATAGGAGGCAAGATAGGATTATATATCACAAAAATAGATGGTTCTTAAACAGGCACTTTACATTAGAATATGCTAACAATAACTTGTTACCTTTTGATGAGTCCTGCACTCTTGGACCATGTAAAGAGGGTGATCATCAAAAGCATGAGAATGTGACAGAAGAAGGTTGCTAAAGAGTACTCTGTAAGTTCAAAGAGAACCCATAGAACAGTAACAACCCCTAGGATCCCTCCTGATAATGTCTTGTTCTTCCACGACAATATGTCAGCAACTACAAAGGGAACCAAATACACAGCATTAGAGAAACGAATCTCAGACCACATGAACAAACTAAGGGGAAGATATGTGCATGTATTACCCTTTCCCCGTCCAAGGATACCATGCATGTCACTTCTCATGATTGTGTTGGATGCTACTACCTTAATCTAATGCACCAAAAAGAAAAAAATCCCAGCAATGCAGCAAATCAGGTGTTTCAATCATCAGTCTATAAAAAAGCCGTGGTTAATTCTATCAAATTTAATCTTAGAATAGAAACAGTTGATGGGATTGAATAAAGTACCATGGCTTTAGCATGGCCAGGAAAGTAAATGCCCTTCGCACATGAGAAGTTCAACAATTAATTCAAACAGTTCATCGATCCACGCACGCAGAAGATCTTCGTCCTCGGCAGTGATCGGACAAGTGGATTAATTAGAATTAATGTCGATGGAGATTTTGGAGTTTAATATCGCTTTTGATCATGGGGGAAGCAATTATGGAGATTGAACTGTAAAGATGAGATCCATCAAATTAAATTGCTCCACGGATTATGCTAATTATTTAAGGTAATTTATTATTGCTGCATCAAGAGAGAATTTAAACATAAATGGAATTCACGTTCAATTAAGCCATTCGCTCTTCTACTGTAACACAAATACATAATATCGATATAATTCGACCTTTTGGAGTCTGCTAGGATGAACTGATGAAGATACTACACATAAATGGATGAAATGAAGTAATTCAAGTTCAATTAGTTGTCATATGAAATTTTGTGTTATTTTTGTGTGTTTTAAAAGAAGTGTGGTTGGGTTATTTTTTAAAATGTTTTTTATTTAAAAAAGTATGTCAATAATATTTTTTATTTTTTAAAAATTATTTTTAAAATTAACACATTAAAAAAATTTAAAAATATATTAATTTAAATTTTTAAAGATGGTAATTGTGGCTCGTGACCGAGTTTTAAGAATTTAATTGTTAATGTTGTCTGTTTTTACTTTAATGGTTCTCGAAAACATGACCACTAATTATTATAAATAATATCTTACATCATCTATTGTTAGCCATGCAGCTATCTATAATTAATTAATTAATAATTAATCATAAAGATATACATGAATCTGACACTTTATATAAATATTTGACATTAAATAAAAAAATAGCCTGTAAAATATATAATATACAAAACTCATATTCATCATTATTGAATGTTTTTATAAAATATATCTTATAATAAGATTGAGGGAAAAAAAGGTAATTTTTATAAAGTATAAAAAAACCCAAGATAACAAAAAATTATTCCATGTATAAAAATTCTTTTTAAAAGATCTCAGTTGATTGTAAAAATATTCAAGTTTTTATAGGAAAACAATTCGAATATGAAGCCAAAAAAACAAATCTGTGTAATCCTGGGCCGGCACACTAATTTGCAGTTCATTTTTCTCATTGTTGAGCAATGAAGATAAATTAGATAATGTTTGGGAGTTTGTTAAAAATTATTTTAGGTTTTCTTTTTTTTGTAGCAATTAATTACTCAATTAAAATTTTTTTTCTATTATTTGTTATTAGACGTCTGTCGCTCCTCTTTCATCTCCTTTCCTCTGTACTTTCCCTCTCTGCAATACATATTATTCTTTTGTTTACCGGTGATTATGTAATTCGACAAGTATAATCCATTCTCTAGCTGAACTCATCTCTACTACTTGAAGAACATCGTTTAAAATGAAGCCAATTCTCAACTTTACTTTTTGGACAGGCACCCATTGAAAACCCATGTTGGGACTGGTTTTTAATTTTATCCCTGCAACTGGGTTTCTGCCATTGAGGATCTCTGTCAAAGTTGGTTTCCATGTGGCGTGATTTTTCGTTGATTCAGTTGACTCCTATTGAAAGTAGAAACGGTATTCTCCTTTTCAACTTGAAAATGAAAGCTTAGAAACCATTTATTTCACATTAAATCTGTTAAGCATTATCGGTTAACCTGTTTGGTATGGAGTCTCAAATAGGATTAAGCAAAATTTAATTTCTTTTACTTAAAATTAATTTTTTATATTTTTAAATCATCTTGATAAAGTAATTTTTTAAAAAATAAAAAAAATATACATTATTTTAATAAATTTCTAAATAAAAATTATTTTCAATTCAACTGCTACTGCACAAAAAAAAAATCAAAAAAATTATTGTCGAAGAGCTGGCTTATTTTAATCTCCTACAGTGGATGAGTTTCGCTGGCTTCTCACTGGCAAGAAATGACACAATCCAAGTACCTTGTTGGGTTTCCTAACAAGTACATTGAACCACTCAACCAGGGTTTGAAGTTTGGAACCTCGGAGCCAGTCGGATTTACAGCTGTTCTGCTCTACTCTATAATCTTTAGATTCACAATACCTTTTAGATTCATTAGAAGGCCCATTGGAAACCAGAGATGCACAACTTGGAGCGGCCTTCTGCCATCTCTCGCCCTCCTTGAAGGAACCACGCAAATGAAAACTTTGAGCAAGCATAGTTTGTAAGAACTAGTTTTTTTTATCGCCATGGCAGGAGATAGGCGGATGTGATATTAGTACAACTATAATGCTAAGACATCGCATGGAGTGCAAGCGACCAGTATAACTATAATTCTTGGAGGCAGAGCCAAGAAGTGCACAACAAATATACACACAGAAAACACTGGCTATTTCACATCAGACATGATATAAGATCATACATGCGTGCTTGTAGCTCTCTAAGACCATGTCAGTTTCCTCTACCCATCTTTTCTCCAATGATAAGCCCCAAAAGTTTTAGTCATTGACCTAATCAATTCATAATCAAGCCTTCTCAAATTCACCAGTTTGTTGCTGCTGGGGGTAACTTGCACTGGTCATTCCAACGCCTTCATTCTGGTGCTTCTCCCATCCACCAGTATCAGCTCTCGAGTGAGCCCAATAGTAAAGGATTGACCCAATCAGTGATAACAATGTAAGAGCTGCACCGGCAGCAAAGACACCTCTGCGGAGTGTGGCACATGATAAGTCACCCTGACGAAATAATCCTCGGTATTTGGTATGATATGCATTCCTTGCTGATCCAGCTAACAAGCATGCCTCGGCTCCCAAAAAGCTTAACCTGAAGATTTCTTCGTTAAAATTCTTGATTTCTCACGGATGATAAAGCGAAATGATTGGCAAATTGAGCTAAATAGGTATGTCGTTTCGGGGGAGATCAGTATCATACATGTACATTCAGGTGTGCTAAAGATAGCAGGCATGAAAATAAATTGGAAAAAATGTTGTTCAGGTTGGTTGTCCCTAAACTCTGAATTGTCCTACCAAGAGCACCAAGCTCTTTAACAGTCAGGTAGAGAAATAAAGAGTATGCTGTTTCACAAGAAATAACAAATTTACCCACATCAATTATTATGAAGATTCCTAAATACTAATCTTAAATCCATAAATCTTGAAGATTAATAATATATTTCCTATTTTTGTTGCTTAGTTCACATGTTGCCGCTTCGAGACCCACAAGTTCAAACCACAGAAATCAAATATTCGAAGATTTTGGCTTCATTTGTCGGTGGAACAATAGACCCAAATCCCAATTAATCAACCATAGGACCGGTCTAGACCGTTCAAATTAATAATACTGAAAAAAATGATGATAAACAGCGAAAATAAAGACGGGGGATTTGAAGGGATGGGGAGGGAGAAAATGGTAAATTTATTTTACCAGGAAAAGATGAAGAAGACGATGGCACAAGAAGTGGAGCAGCTTCCAGTAACAAGGCCTTTTCCAAAGCAGAGGCACCTAGTAACGCCATTAACAATAATTTGGCTAACAAGTAGCAGCCCAAACGCAGCTAATCCGTACACCGTAGACGCGTCCGTATCATAAACACAGTAAGTCCTCTCATCGTACTGATCAGGCACCACCTTAGCCTTCTCACACAAAACCGCAAGATAAATTTAACAGAACAGATAAAAAAGAAAACTCAAAAATCGAGAGAAAGAGAGAGATAGTTACGGTGCTGCGGCGGCTTTCAGCGCCGATGGCGAGGACGAAGGCGACGAGGTGAAGAGAGGTGATGATGACAGAAATGGAGATTGAGACCGCCATCATCGCTGTCCCTTTTCCTGCTAATCTCTCCGCGTGTGCGTGTCTCTCTCTGTTGTAGTGTTATGCACACTGTTTCTTCTCTACCTAGTAAAAGCATATCTCGCTTGATTTTTTGTGCAATTTCATTTTTGCCCCTAAATATTCCTCCATGTTTCATTTCTGTTTCTTTAGTTTAAATGTGTCCTGATGTTACCCTTTCGATTTGCAAATCATTCCTACAATTGCCATTAACAAACAAACAGCGTACTTTTTAATTTAATCTTTGATTTTTTTATGAAATTTTTAAGTGTTTTGGTGAGGTATCGTGACATATGTCTAAGATCAATTGGGACTAATTTGTTTGTTTCTTTTTGGGGCTCTCTACAGGTGTTGGCCTTCTACAAAAAAAAAAAATATTAATAATTGTGGAATTGGGAGGGAAAATGAGACGAAAATGAAATTAAAAATGGGAAGAAAGGGCTGCTTTCTGCTCAATAGCATCTGGTGAAATGGAAACTCTAAACAATGGTAAATAATAAGCTATTGGATAGAAATGGAATGCACTTAAATTTATAAAGGGCAAAAGTGTATTTTACGTTTTTTTAAAGGTAGTAAATATATCGTGGCATAAATGTGTTGCCTTTTTTTTTACGACTTTTCGGTTTTGGGGGGCCTGCTGTGCTTTTTTGGATATAAACCAATATTTTTTAGTTTAATTAAGAGGTAAATTATGATTATAATTAATTGGGGGGGTTCTGATCTGGTGTGGTCAAGAACACGGGTTAAAGGTGGAAATAGCCTAAAGATAGGGTTGTTGAGGGTTTTGATTGAAATTCTGGGTATTTCGGTGTGAGGGTATGTAAGAATGTATGGATCGGAATGGGACCTTATACTGGCTTCTGTTGACTAGCGTGTCTCGTCGATAGCTGGAGCGCTGCTGGCTTGTCGGGATATTGTAGAAGCTTGATTTCAATAACTGGTCGTTAGCTGTATGAGCCGTTCAAAAACAACAGAGCAACTGGCGTGTGCTATTTTTTTTTAATATGAACATAAAACTGAAAATACATCTATGATTAAATAACAATAACAAAAAGCGTCCCTGTAAAATTATAACCAAGCCCTTAAGCCACCACTAAAAAAATTTGAGTGCCAAGAATAATTGAGTAATTTAACTAACTGTTCATAAAATTATATATAAAAATGCATCTATCTAGAAGTAAATAACAATAATAAAAAAATCACTAGAAATTACAATCAAACCTCTTAAACCAAGAATAATAAATTTGCATAGTAAATATATGTGCGCAACTCAAACATTCATGAAAAAAATAAAATTAACATACAGCCCTAGATTAAAAATTTTAATTGTTTATTCTTCAAAAAAAAATATAGTGATTGCACTGTTATTAAAAAAAAATATCCCGCAAAGATCATCTTAACTCTTTAATAAAACTTTTAAAATTCAAAAATAAAAAGTAAAAAGATAATTTTACCATGGCCCCAATACCCATTTCACCATGAATGTACTATAGTGAAAAAACCATCTCTCAAGTTCCACTTACTTTTTTCATATTCAGTTCCTCTTTTTCAGATTTCAGTTCATTTTCCAGTTCAGACCACTAAAAATAAACTGTAATTTTTATAAAACACAAGGATATATATATAAAAAAAAATATAAACATACACCAATTTGTGAATAAAAAAATGTGAACTAAAATAATTTTTTAAAAAATGGAGGGATTACAATGAAACATTGTCAAGGCATCTATTAAATTACTAGAACTTCTACACAAATGAACTAAAGATTTGATTATACAAATTCATTACATTGCATCATAGCAACAAACATGACCTGAGTATATTAAGAAATCTCAAAATCAATATGATCAAGAAAAATTAAATATCCTGAATCTCTTAAAGGCACAAAAAGATTAATGAGGATCTTCATTGCACTGAAATCATTTTTTAAATAAGTTAAAAATCTGGGTTTTATATTACCAAACGAACCTTGATCTTGCAGGAGGACACTGAAAAGACTTTTGCTTAACACATTACATCCCATGAGTGATGGGCAATAACTACCATAAACTGCTTCGAATGTATGAAACTGGTTTCTCTACCCTAGACCCAGCCTGGAATACACAAAGAAAACAAGAATAATAACAATATAAAAAAGAAACTGTATTCCAACAAAACTGAAGAAGAAGAAAGGGGCGGGTCTTTTAGGCCCTGGTCGGTTCTCTCCCAACCAAAGCAAGAGCTGTTATTACACAAGTTTGAAGATGGGACTTCTAGATATAGAAAAAGTAGGCTACTCAACGATTGTAGGCCATGGCAGAATTCATGGAAAAGAGACGTATTGTAGAATCTGTAAGCACAATCTGGATTGAATTAGAGGCACTAAAATCAGGGCCATGCCACAGCAGTTGGTGTTAAAATGGCAGGGCTAGTGGGCTATACACAAGAATACAAGTGGGGAAAAAAATATCAGGGACCAACGTTTCAGCTAATCATAATGTGCAGATAACAAAACCATTTCAGCACATTACTCCTCATGGACATCACATCAGTAAAGTGTTAGATTACAAAAGCGAGGCAGGCTCAAACTTGAAAACACAACCTACCAACATCCCCTTCCACATGTTGATCCTCATGGACATCACAACAGTAAAGTGTTAGATTACAAAAGCGAGGCAGGCTCAAACTTGAAAACACAACCTACCAACATCCCCTTCCACATGTTGAATAAAACACTACATCCTAAACACGGATAATCAGGACAAAAAAACAGTGCCTGTTTTATCATGACATACCCATTATATAAAACATTGAAAAGAAGCAAGACGTAACCTAGTTACACTGACAGCAAAGCCAAACCACCTCTTTACCCTGGTTTCGCTCATCAGACCTTCAGCAGCATATCCTAACTCTGCATTTTTTTTTTCCTATTCACTATGCTTGAGCCTTATTGCAATGGCAACCCTTCCATTCTAAAGCATTCTCAGCATTTTTTTCCACCCCACTTTTCATAAATTATTAAAGATAACAGGAAACCTACTAGAATATGACCACCCAAATCCACTTATCATGATGGTCTCCAGAAATTAAAACTGGGCTTCACTTGTATAATAGCTGGAGTAGTGTGGTAACAGTCATATCTCGGTATCAACTGCGGCAGAAAAATAGGAAATCTGGATGGCTGACCTGAAGCAATCTCAACCATTTATCAGCAGCCTGGAATAGTGAGTTTGACAACTGATGGTCACATTCACCATTGGATGTCCACAAGGACCCCTTGAACTTGTAGGATGCGAGACCAAAAACAGGCAAGGACATCTCAGACACACCATCCACTTCATTGGAATACGTCATTACAGGGGCCTGTGCACTTCGCCCACCTGCCAAGAAAGTTGGCATGATGAGTCTCATTAAAGTTGAAGAAAAACTTTATTTGATAGAAACATGTTAAGCATGTAGATTTGTCATGCTGAAAATTATTCAGGTCAAAAATAGTTACAATGAGAAATAGGGTTGCTACAACAACAGTATCACCAAATGCTGGTGCCTATAAAACCATTGGATTTGACTTTCATAATGCCATCACACTATTTCATTCAAATCCACTGGTCTTACAAGCATCATCAGCATTGTCCCGATTGCAGGTATTCTAGACTTCCATTGAGAAATGAAATAAAGAAAAGTCCAGTCTATAAAGGATTAGGGTAGCAATGCCTATGCTAAAAAGGGTGGCATCAGAATAAAATTATAATTTGGAGGGAAGCAGTGCATACTTACTGAAAATTAAATTAAAAAAGGAACAAAAATGCATGCTTTTAATTCATTAATTTATGTACTCCTTCATCCACAGTTATGGTCCTCCTTTCCCTTTTTGTCTCAAAATTTATGCCCGTCTCAAATAGTCTAAGAAATGTTATTGTTCAATTTCCTATAATATTCTGTATTCTTATGTTGACCACATGGTAATCTTAATTTTCTAATACCAAAAACCAATCCAAGGGTAAAGCCAAGCTCCATTATACATCAAATGGCAATCAAAGCATTAAATGCAAGATCCTAGAAGATGGCTTTTCATATGGAAGTGCTTTTAGAGGAAGGGTTGGTAAGTTTGCAATATAGTTAAAACAGTTCTAATTTAGGAACATCTCTAAGAGTAAGAAGCCCACACATAAGATCTAACTAAATATCAACAAACATAATAAAAAACTAAAGACACCAAAAAATAATACATACAGTTACAAATACACAATGCAACATAAAGAAATCAGCAGCCAAGTATATTTCATTACCTTCCAAAGAGGTATAGAGAGAATGGAATGTCAGGAAGCAAGCATCCAGATCTTTTAAGGTTGGTCCTGTTGGTATTCTGTAAATTGGGTACCTATACAAGTCCATAAGGAACTATAAGCCATGTGTGATGATAATATTCGAATCAAATGCAACTCTAAATGTTGAATACCAGGCCACAGAAATCCAACTTGAAGGTAATAAATCACAACTTCTTCGAGTCTTCAGCTCAGGGAAACGGAAGGCAATATCCGATATCTGAGACAGTAAAAAAGAAAGAGAGCCTAAAAAGGGAACCACACTCATAAAAATATGCATGGATTTCTATATCTGAAAAAGGGCACCGGATAACCTTGTCAGCTAATGGTTCCCGGCTGTAGGGAGGGTCTTGTTCGAGATACTCAAATAGCAAGCAACCTTGAGAATTCACATATTCACCCTCATCATTGAAGAAATCCTCTTGATGGGCACCACGTTGATCTCTCAATGATAATCCATCCATTCTAGGAGGCAAGTCATTGGTTGCATGAGAATGATTCCATTGTTCCCTTGAGCATTTCAGTCCTCTTTCATGCTCATAATCACTGCTTCCATCACTACTTGAATCACTAAAATCACTGTCACTATCCTCACCCAATTGTCTGCAACAAGAACAAACTTCAGTTCTACCATACAATCAGCCAATCCAAAAAAACGAACATGTAAAAAAAAGTAGGAGAAGAAGATAATATAAGCTGTAATATGTTCAGTAAAATAGATTGTGTCTGCATTGGCCTGTGAGCCATTTCTAAATCTAGGTAAGCAAATGAGACAAGTTGAGTACTAGCTATTTGTGCCTAGTGACAATAACACTAGAACACAAACATGATGGTGATTCTGAAACAGCACATGTGTAGCCTGTTTATTGAATGATGAGGCATAAAACAATTTTGAAATTTATCGTCAGGAATTAGGTTGTAGGGGATACCAGAATATGACTTTAGAATAGAGCTAATTTATAATAAGTTGAAATCATATCATTTGATAAAAAAAATTAATGGAAATATCATGATAAGTTGCAATCAGAGCTGTATTGGCTTGGGCCTGGGTTCAGTCTTGCTAAGAGTGACTATATTTAAAAGAAATCACACACGAAATAACTTTGTTGTTCAAATGCAATACAACATTTTCTGACACCCATTCCATAACCCACAATTTTGATAGCCTCAAAAAACAAGGTAATAGCCAGTAACAAATGCCCAACAGCATGAGATCTTGTTCCAACACATCAAAACCCAAGAGAAGGCCCAATGCAAACTTCCTGTCTAACAGAATATTGGTTGTACAAATTTAAATGTATAAAAATCATCTTTGAAGACATAAGACTCATTTTGTCATTCAGCAGGAGCATATGACCTCGACACCAACCACACAAAAGAAAAATAAGTCACGCAACAAAATTAACAAATGTAACTCCATATACCTTTTTAAGGGATGCTTGATGAAATTCTTTGACATTTAATGCAAAAAAAAAAAAAAACATCATAATTGCCTTTTAGCAATCAAGCTTTTGATCAAACCTGACGAGAAGCTGGCTCAAAAAATACATTAAAACCAGATAATTCTTTTTTTAATTTCAATCGGTAAACTACACACTAGGATTAACAGTATACGAGTAAATACAAGTTCAAAGGTAAAGATTAAACATACACCACGCTTATATTAACTATACCTATGGAAAAAACCCAATCGGCAGTATGAATCACGGCATTTGCAGATGCAAACCAGAAATAATGAATGCATGTTTGGTACAAGAAGAACAGAACCCAAACAACCAACTATAATGAGGCAAAAGATTCCAGAACAGAAACAAAACCATAACCAACAGTATTTTTATTTTACCTTGGCTTGGGAGGCATTTTCGTAGAATCAGAATATATTTGGATACCAGAAAGATAAGGAACATAATATTGAACAACACAGTCGCTATCGTTCAAAATTAAAGGCACTCCTGCACCATAAGCACTCCATTCTTTAAAAGATTCCCATAAATCACCCAGCACAAAATACGGCTCAAATTCCACGTCATACGACCTCCAACCCCGCATTTTCGTCTGCCAACAAATTCATTTCAAAAACTTAATATAATAAATAAATAAATAAATATATTCAAATAATAATTATTTTAAAAATAAATAAAAATTCAAATATAACCAAACCTTAGAGGGATGCTGAGCAGGAACAGAAGGTGTGATCGACTCCAGAAACCGATTCAAATTACTTAGTGCTCTACTCAGGTTCTCAACTGGTTTGTCATCGGTAACATCGCTTAGTGCTCTACGAAGCTGATCGGTCCGGTAAGCCCTGCGCGCTTTCACATCATTATTAAACCGACCCTCGCCTCCTCGCCTCCGCGTTGACTGCAATCCCGTCCCCAACATCTCTACCTAGTAGCAAACAACTCCTCCTCCTAAAATCTAATAACTAACCTCTCTTATGTACGGAAAAATCCTGTGAAGGACTGTATTGAAATGAGTTGAAAGCATGCAGGTATTGAGTGATTTTTGTGAGTTGATGCAAAATTATACCAGTGAGAAAGGAAAGAGAGGGGGAGAGCATGTGTGGTAATGTTAAAACCCTAAAAATGGAGATTGCGAGTGTTTGATGATTGATCTGAAGAAGGTGAAAGGGGTAGAACGGTAATGTGAGTCGAGGGGAAAAAATTGAAATGAAATAGAGAAGAGGAAAAGGTGAGACATAGAACCTGAAAGGGGAGAGGTGAGAACCTGCAACCATGTTTAAGTTATTTTATACTTCTTTTTTAAAAAAGAAATAATAATCTGAGGGGTCCATATTTGACAAGATGGAATACTTTTATAGGTAAGAGGACAGATCTGGCCCTATCTAATATTCTCTGACTGAGAGTAAAATTAACGGGTGAATCTTGTTAGGTTTTTAGGCAAGAAATTGGAGAGATTATATAATTAGAAAGTTATTAACTAGATTAATTTAAAGAAATTCAGGAAGATGGTAAGAAGAGAATCGCCCTTAAAAAAAATCACTCAAAATATATTAAAAATAAATTTATTTTATATCTTTATCTTTATTTTTTAATTGTTTTCATGTTAATTAAATGTAGAGTGGAGTCAACGGGTTTGAACGAAGGAGGTGTTAACACGTGTAAATTGGAGATTGCAGGACACGTGTATGGTGGGTTTCGGAGAGAAAAGGGCATGCTGTCCTTTTCTTGCCCCGTTCGATTGTCTCGAGAAAATTAATATATTTTTTTAATTTCCTTTCGTTCAACCAGACCATTCAAAACTTTTATACAAATTAGGTATTACTATTTCCCATGGCAACCAGTCACCTAAATGCAGACAAGTTACCACCGGTAATAAATTAAAAAAAAAAGTGAAAATATTATTGCATTGTTATTGTTTTTGCTTTTGGAGTTTCGTTTTAAAAATATGTTTTGATTTATAAAACATTAAATTAATTTAAATATTTATTATTATTTTAATGTATTGATATAAAAAATATAATTATTTTAATATAAAAAACATATCTCTCGTTACTAACACACTATATCTCGTTTATATAACTACCAATAAACTAAAAGTAGCATGCGAAAATATTGTGCATTGCTGTCGCCCCTCTCTAAATTCAAGTTGGATGGCTCTATTAGAGGAATGGTGCTTTTTTTAACATTTGACGATTGAATTTTTTAAAAAAAAAGTTATAATGGCATCGTTTTATTTGTTGGGATTATTTTTACACTCGTGCACGGGCGAGATGTTTGAGAGAATTTTTACATTTAATTAGCGATCATTTTTAAGATATAAAATTTATAATTACATATAAAAAGACAAATAGAAATAAAAGGATCGACATAAATAGAAAAAAATACAATTTTTTTATTCACGTAAAACACTTAATAAAAAAATAGTGAGCGTGTTGTATGTGATTTAATAAAAAAAACTATCATATAATTTAATTTTATATTTTCAAACCAAATAATAAGTGTTTTAGACTGGAAATGATTTTATTTAGTTTTACTGTATTTTTTTTTGTCAGCACTCCTGATAGAAAAAATGTTGAAGATAGATTTACTACCTGCCTAGATGGAAGACAACTTGTCATCCGTTGTATCAAAATAAAAAAACTTTGCGGTCCATTTTATAAAGAAAGCTAAGCGCAGTGGTTAGAGCATGTGTATCTTGTACAGTATAAGTTGTGTTTTTAAAAAAATTAATTTTTTTTATTAAAACTTATTTGTTATGTATATTTTAAATTGTTTTGATGTATTTATTTTAAAAATAATCTTTTTAAAATAAAAAATTAAGATATATTTGAATATAAAAAATATTTTAAAAAATAATTACAACTACATTACCGAACAATCACTTAGTTTGGACGAAGTATGTGTGCACGTACGCTAGATCATTTTAAAAACTTGTTTATTTTTATGTTTTAAAAGTATTTTAAAAAATTAATATTTTTTATTTTTTATTTTAAATTGATATTTTTAAATCAATTTAATATATTGATATTAAAATTATTTTTTAAAAAATAAAAAATATTATTTTAATATATTTTTAAATTAAAAATATATTTAAAAATAACCATAATCACACTATAAACTCTAAAATATCAATTCAATGTTTTTCTTGAATTTTTTTATTTAAAAAAATATATTACAAATAAATTTATTCAATTAATATTTTAAAATTATTTAATTATGGTATTGTTTTCAAACAATATTATAATAGTGACACCAGCAATCATTTCGTGAATTACTGTATATGATTCCAGCGTGCTATATCTGTCTCTTATACACATCTAGATGTGTATAAGAGACAGGTTTAAGTTATTTTATACTTCTTTTTTAAAAAAGAAATAATAATCTGAGGGGTCCATATTTGACAAGATGGAATACTTTTATAGGTAAGAGGACAGATCTGGCCCTATCTAATATTCTCTGACTGAGAGTAAAATTAACGGGTGAATCTTGTTAGGTTTTTAGGCAAGAAATTGGAGAGATTATATAATTAGAAAGTTATTAACTAGATTAATTTAAAGAAATTCAGGAAGATGGTAAGAAGAGAATCGCCCTTAAAAAAAATCACTCAAAATATATTAAAAATAAATTTATTTTATATCTTTATCTTTATTTTTTAATTGTTTTCATGTTAATTAAATGTAGAGTGGAGTCAACGGGTTTGAACGAAGGAGGTGTTAACACGTGTAAATTGGAGATTGCAGGACACGTGTATGGTGGGTTTCGGAGAGAAAAGGGCATGCTGTCCTTTTCTTGCCCCGTTCGATTGTCTCGAGAAAATTAATATATTTTTTTAATTTCCTTTCGTTCAACCAGACCATTCAAAACTTTTATACAAATTAGGTATTACTATTTCCCATGGCAACCAGTCACCTAAATGCAGACAAGTTACCACCGGTAATAAATTAAAAAAAAAAGTGAAAATATTATTGCATTGTTATTGTTTTTGCTTTTGGAGTTTCGTTTTAAAAATATGTTTTGATTTATNTTATATAGTTAAATTTTCAACCAATTTAATATTTAAAAAATTAGTAAAAATAATTTTTTTAAAAATACAAAAAATTGAAAAAACAAAAGAAAATGAAAAAGAAGTCAATTTTCGAAAACAAACCAAATAAAAAAGAAAAGAAAATAAAATAAAATAAAATTGCGGGGGAAGCTAGAATGGTTTCCCCCACGCGCTTGCGAGTTGCTGAAAATAATATATGCATCTAGATTCTTAATGCTCACAGCTCAAGATTGAAAGCTTCAATTACAGTAAACCTAGTTTTCGCAACGAGGAGTCGTAGCATGATATCTGACCATTAATTTTGAACGCTTTTTTTTTTTTTTTTTCCTATACATAAGGCGGCCTGCTCTGGCCTCCCAGAGACATCAAGTAAAGTGCTTGCTTTGCAAATTAATTAATGCATACCACTCAAGGCCAACCAAGTGATGAAACATCCGGGGTACTATGATAATGTTTTAGGCCAAGGGGCCGAATTTCCTTCAATTTCCTTTACATCTCCGTTCTTTTAGCTCTGTTTCTTTATTGCATCCCTGATGTGGGGGCAACATGACTTTTTCAATTTCAAAGTCCTCTTTGACCGTTGGGACCAGATTTTTTCAAGGGTATTTTAAATGTTGTAATGATTATTTTTAAAAATATATTAAAATAATATTTTGTTATTATTTTTAATATCAATGTATTAAAATAATCTAATAATATAAAAAAAATAATTTTAATTAAAAAAATTCAATTCTTTTGAAAAGATTTTAGAAACACACCAGTAAACCCATCTACCAGACCTATCTTTAATAAGATATCCTTCTATATATCCGTGGGAATGGAACTGACTCCCGTGGTCATCCTAGCTTTGGTATTCCTGGTGAAGAAGGTATGCCCATCTACAAGACCTCTGAACTAGCTACATCATTTAGGACCTCACTTATGGTGACCAATCCTTTCGGTTGGCTAAAGTTGATGTGACTACTTGCCCCACGCCCAACCTTGACGTGACTACTCCTTTGATCGGTCTTCTATTGATTTTATTCCCCAACATGCTGATGTTTACTTCTTTCATAACTGCAATGAATCATCAGGAGCCCCTTGGGACGACGACGGCGTGAACAGAAGTGTCTGTGAGTCTGTAGTTGCTGCGCCCTTTCAATTGGAGCAATGGGAGGCTAAACATAAAGTAAGAGATGTCGACTATGAGAAGTTGTTGAAGGAAGGATTAAAATTGAAGCGGGTTGGACTAGGAAAATATCGTCCTCGTTGCCGAAGAGCTGTGGCCGATGTGGGTTTGAAGATGGTAGCAGTGTATGTTTCGGTGATGGTTCGATTTGCTTCCATGTTTTTAACTGTCTCGTGCCAAGCTCTTTCTAGATTAGTTATGGTCTTACTCCCATGACCCCTCTTAATTTTAGGTCTAGATATCTACACGCACACCCCTTTTTAACTTACTGGAATCATGAATTCTAAAATGCATATAGTTTAGAGAGAAGCTACCCAGGTTCCCAGCAGCCAGTATCTTGTTAGAATACAGTGATAAAGATCTTCTCCCCGTTCACAAACATGACATTGCAAATCATAGGTACCAGGTATTGTCTTGTAAGAATATTTCTATAGTTGAGAGTGGCAAAGGCTACCCTCAGTGCTGCAGGCATCACCAGGCCCTGCCTTCATTGATCTACCCTGTTTGTTTACGCGGCGTGCTCTACCTTAATCCTGATTCCCAGTATATAATGTTGAACCTATGCTGGTCAGCTCAGTAGTCTGTTCTAGTGTATGTGGGAGGATACAATTTGGCGGTGCTTCAGTGGAGGTATTAGGCATGGTTAAGCTGGTGCCACGAGGCCGGGGATAATAAGCACGGGGAGAATGATATTTTAATGGAGGTAATTAATGAGATTTTGTAAATTGGCGCGATCACCACAATTCCAGGCCTCTACTACACGAGGAAGAATTGAAAAGAGGATAACGGAAATCTAGCTGCTTATATTTTTTAAATAATTTTTAGTTTTAAAATATATATTAATAATTTTTTATTTTTAAAAAATTATTTTAACATAAGATAATTTAAAATAAATAAAAAATAAAATTTTTATTTTTTTTTTAAAACATGAAAATAAACCTATCCAATCCCCCTGCCATCATGAGTGGGAGGGGCTGCAAGCCATCAAATTAATTATCTTAAAGTATTATTGACTTGACGGATTGAGTTTGCATTCAATAGATATCGTTATGTTAGTAATGTTGAGATTTTATGCTCATTTCACCATTCCCTTTAATCTTGTTTTCTTAGATAATTATCCTCCTCATCATGTTTTTATTTTATCACTCCATTAGTTTTGTTTTCCTTTTTCTCGCTCATTATTCTTCAACAATTAATTTTTAAATTATTTAATCTGATTGGTAAATACGTACAATCCTTATTATTCAGGTCTCTAATCCTTAGGGGACGACAAAAAAATAAATAAATATAGTTTTTTTTTTTAAATTCATCAGTCCAATAAAAACACGAAGAGTGGTTGGAAGGTATAATTATTTTTTAATGATAAAAACAGTGGTTCACCAACTAAAAAGTTGGTAAGCGAGAGTTTCTCATTGAAAAAAAATAATAAAATTGAATAGCACCGTTCATTGGTTTATTAAAAAAAAATTGCAAAAATATACCTTAGCTTTACCACCTAACACTGCAATTGGTCAGCCCTTTTGGGTTCGAGCTTGGATGATGGTCTATTCAATAAGCTAGAACCAATGATCAAGTTGATTTGGTAATAGATATTTGTTGTGTGGGAATCCTTAAAGCAATTGTTTTAACATCATTTTGTAAATTATATTAGCAGTCCCTTAAATTTTATAAGACTATCTTTAGCCTCCTCCCCTCTTTACAACATTATTATCGGGGATTAAAATATAAACCAGCTTTTGATTCTTAGTATACTTATGAAATGTAACAAAGATAATATATTATGCACTTATTTGAATCAATTTCAGTAATTAACCCTTTCCACATGGGTGTTTACACCACGTAGTTTCCTTTTATGTTGAGAGTATATATGTCACACCATCTATTATTTACATCACATCCGTTATATTTTCAAAGTCTACCTAATAATATGCACCTAACAACATGTGACATGTATCCATTAACATCATGCCATACAAATTACTATCATTATATTTTTTCTTCTCATGAAAAATGATGCAACAGATTATTTATTCATGATTATCTCAGTATCTTTGTTCATTCAAATCAACTTGTAGGGTTTAAAATGTTTTTTTTTTAAAAAAAAAAAAATCTTGAGTTGGAGTTTCTTCATTATCTCCCTAAATACTATATTTTCGTAGTTTTCATTGTCAATTATTAGGTTGTATATCTTATTTTTAATGGTATAGACCAAATAAAAAATATTGATTCGCTACCAATCTTCACCTTAAATCACTCTTGGAAGTTAATAAACTCTTTTGGATGAACAAAGTATCACCACCATATTCATGCAAAAATCTCTCTATAATTATTAAAATTATTATTAATAGGATGAATTGCCTCATCATCATGCTCTTCTAATTATTTATGCTATACCAATATATTTTCTTGGGGAATCAATAAATACTTCAATTACAAAAAAGAATTGTGATAAAAAACACTCATTTTTTTTTGTGTTCTTGCTATAATTAAGCAATTCTCTTCAGATAATTTATTCAACCCAAAAATAATTATAATATCTTGAGATTCTTTGTAATGTTGTAAAGTTTTCCAGCTTTATACAAGTGAATTGCAACCTGCAATCTGATTGAGAACATGTTTTTGGAGTTAGCACGTACATTGCTAAGGACATTAGAGGTATGATAACTTGTAGTCATCCCTATCTTCTTCTAGCTTATCACTAGTAGTCTGTTCAGGATTCCAAACTCAATGATGACGACTAAATATGAGGGTTATGCTCGTTGCGGGACTTAACCCCACACCTTACAACACATCTAAATTGTTATAAATTCTTATTTTAATTACCGTAAAATTTTATTATAAAAATCATGTTATCGACAAAAAAAATCTATGGCTTTGTGAAATAAAAATAAAAATTTATAAATAAATAGAGAAAAAATTGATTGAAATTTTTAATTTAAAATTTAAATCATTGAATTTTTTAAAATATTTTTTAAATTGTTTAAAAATTAAATGAAAATTAGTTCTGATAATAGCTCTTTGGACATCATCGAGGGTAGAAAAAAAAAAAAAAAAAAAGGGGAGTAAAATAGGGATGAGAAAGAGAGGCAAACTAGGAAACGAAAATAAAAACCTCGCCCCATTTCCATCGGGAAAGGGGTTCTTACATTGACTTTGACTCGGCCTGTCTCACTCACTTCACAAGACTGGGAGAGACCATCTCCCTCGCAATAATACACTAAGCAGCAGCATGGATCAATAGTCGCTGTGTGGTGTAGCTACTTAAACTAACCATTAAACATAGTTAATACAATCTCCAATTACAGTCAATGCTCACACTGACAGCTGTTTCCTGAAACGAATCCGTGTTTTCCTGATGGAGAGTCTTTTATTTTTCCTTGTTAATGTCTTTTAAGTGAGATAGATTGTGACTGCCTCCCTGTAACTGAAGCGGAAGAAGAGAAGATGAGAGGAGTCGGAGTGACCTCCCCTAGTTCTAGTTCTGCAGAGCCCAGACACCGACCCTCTGCTTTTAAGTCAGTCTCTCTCTCTCTCTCTCTCGTTTTACTTCTCTTTTTTAATCACTCGCTGTCTCTATAATCTGATTGATCGGTGGTTTCACTTAATAATAAATCAGCTTTTTGATTACTGATTAAGCATGTTTTACACTAGTTAGCATTCCATTTGTTTCACTATCAACTACCGCTGAGATCTACTTGTTTATGGTATGATATGCTTTTGTTTTTGTTTTCCTTTTTCTTTGGTGATTTATTCCTGGTCTTTGCATTCTTTGTCGAATTGGGTTTTCAATATTGGCTTGGTATTGATTTTGACCCATATAGTGGAAGCAGAGGAGAGGATTTGGGCTGGTAATGTTCTACTTGCTTGCGTCTTTGACACCATTCTATTATAATTTTTTGGATGGTGGTCTCACCTTTTTATTATCTGAAATGCCAATGCTCGAAAATAACATCGAAAAATGTTTAAGATCCTCGTAGTTGATAGTTCCTTGCATTGGGTTGCTAACTACCGAATGTGTTTTTCTTCTTCTTTTTTATTTGTTTGTCCTGCTAGGGCCATCCTTATCCTTCTCTGTGTGTGTGTCTGGATTTATTATATAATTATGTACTTGGACCAATGTTCATGTGAATGCTTTCTTGGTACAGTGAAGATGCAAGCAGAAGGAGGTTCTTAAGAGGTAGGGATCTTAGAGATGTTGAGAAGGCCTTCCAGGTTCCCATCCAATATAAGAATTTGAACTGCAAAATATCTACACTGAAAGTCGTGCTCTTAATAATTGCTTTTGGAACCTTGGTGACATTCTATCATTCTCCAGTAGTTTATATTGCAGACCAGCCCTCCACTTCTGGATCTCGGTATGTTTAGTATGTTTATTGTCTACTTTTAATTATCTATCAGGTCTTATTTTTCTGTTAAGATTGTTTCATTTCTAGTTTTTAGTTTAGTTCCCAGCATAGAACTTCCAAATCAAACCTTCCTCATTTTTCTGTTTGGTATTATGTTAGTTTCTCATCCTGAACTTGTCCTTTTTTCAAGTGGATAAGTAGTATGGCTGGTTAGAGCTGTTCTCAGAGTTAAAAAATGCACAGGCACACTCGGCTATCCTTTTTAAAAAGCATGAAAGCCTCTTTAAACTTTGCTAAAAGGCACAGACCCATCATTTTTTTTCTTTGCAATATCCTGAAAGAGAGTTTTAATGTATGCAGGCCAAGTTTTGTTGATCGATGGACAAGAGATGGTGCTGCCATGGATCCACGCTATATTTCTAATTTAGATGTTAACTGGGACCAGATTTCCGATATTATTGTTAAACTAGGTGACAGCAATGAGTATCAGGGAATTGGCCTGTTAAACTTCAATGAAAGTGAGATTAATAATTGGAAGCTGATGTTACTGGATGTTGAGCACATTGTTCTGCATCTAGAGCATATAGCGGAAGATGTAACTTGGGAATCCCTTTACCCTGAATGGATAGATGAAGAGGAAGAATTTGAGGTTCCCACTTGTCCTGTTCTGCCCAAACTTAAAGTTCCTGGCAAGCCACGCATTGATATAATTGCCGTGAAGCTTCCATGCAACAAATCAGGGAAATGGTCAAGAGATGTGGCTCGTTTGCACTTGCAGCTTGCGGCTGCAAATCTTGCTGCTTCTGCTAAAAGTTATCATCCTGTGCGTGTGCTTTTGGTGACTGACTGCTTCCCGACCCCAAATCTGTTCACTTGCAAGGAGCTTATTTGGCATGAAGGGAATTTATGGATGTATCAACCCAACCTCAATGTGTTGAGAGAAAAGATACAACTCCCATTAGGGTCATGTGAACTTTCAGTTCCTCTCAAGGCTAAAGGTCAGTCTTTAAGATTTGCATTAAAAAAATCAATACTGTCTATTTCTTTTATTCCATGTTAGCTAGTGGGGCTTTGGAAAGCAGCTTGTCTAATTTTTCTCCTTTTATCTCTGTAGCCCACAAAAATCGTTTAAGTTATGGTGAAAACTAGCCCTGGTTGAGTTAGTTAAATTTTTGGTCAGCTGCAATACCCATTCATATCTGTCTGTTTATATTGTGGTACTGGGAAACTGGTGCATCGAAACTTAAAAATAAATGAAAAAATATGACTTAGAATGGCATCTTTAGGGTTTGGATCTGTAAGTTTTAACTGCCAAGGGATCAAGGCAAGGAATTGACTTTTTCTAATTTGTTACCCTAACTATCTGTGTAATTTATGAAAAAGATTGCATTGGCTTTCTCACTGCAAAGCTAATGCAAAATCTTAAATTGAAATTCACTGAATGTTTTTCAACAGAACATTTTTACTCAGAAAGAGCACACCGGGAAGCATATGCAACGATTCTGCATTCTGCACACTTTTATGTTTGTGGGGCCATTGCTGCAGCTCAGAGTATCCGCATGGCAGGTTCAACACGGGATCTTGTGATACTTGTTGATGAAACAATCACTGACTATCATAGGGAAGGCTTAACAGCTGCAGGTTGGAAAATCCATACAATCCAAAGAATCAGGAACCCAAAAGCTGAACGAGATGCTTACAATGAATGGAACTACAGTAAATTTCGTCTTTGGCAATTGACAGATTATGACAAGATCATCTTCATTGATGCTGACATGCTCATACTTAGAAATATCGATTTCTTGTTTGAGATGCCAGAAATATCTGCTACAGGAAACAATGCTACCCTGTTTAACTCCGGGGTGATGGTGGTTGAACCATCAAATTGTACATTCCAGCTGTTAATGGATCATATCAATGAGATTGAATCCTACAATGGCGGGGACCAGGGATATCTAAATGAAATCTTCACGTGGTGGCACCGGATTCCTAAACACATGAACTTCTTGAAACACTTTTGGGAAGGTGACGAGGAGGAGAAGAAACAGATGAAAACTCGACTCTTTGGAGCTGATCCGCCAATCCTTTATGTTCTCCACTATCTGGGCAATAAACCATGGATATGTTTCCGAGATTATGATTGCAACTGGAATGTGGACATTTTGCAGGAGTTTGCTAGTGATGTTGCTCACAAAACATGGTGGAAGGTGCATGATGCCATGCCAGAGAACTTGCACAAGTATTGCTTGCTTAGGTCCAAGCAAAAGGCAGCATTAGAGTGGGATCGGAGGCAAGCCGAGAAAGCCAATCACACTGATGGTCATTGGAAGATTAAGATAAAAGACAAACGCTTGGAAACCTGCTACGAGAATTTCTGCTTCTGGGAGAGCATGCTATGGCATTGGGGTGAAAAGAATTGGACAGATAATGCAACTGTTACTCCATCACCGCCAGCTGTTACAACTACATCTATCCCCTCTTTGTGATTGGTCAATCCACTATCTCATACTTACAATTTATGTAGATGGTACAAAGTTCAATGTATTGACATAAAGTGATTTTATGAGAAATTGTAGTGACAAATTGAGGGTCAAGTGGTGTTACTACTATAAGGCATTTTTATCTGCTTGAGCGTCTCGCAATGAGGTTAATTAATGGTGCATCATGCATAGACTATTGTTGCTTTGAGGCCACCACCATCCCTCCCAGCTCTTCAATTTTACTGCGTAAGATGCAACCTTTTCTCAATAGTGCCTCTCCACCTTCGTAACTGGTTTGTTATTATTATTTTTTTATTAACATGAGTATTTAAATTAATTTTTGAATATCATAATTAATTTTATAAATTTTAAAATTAATAATTATATAAATTTTCAGTAATCTTGAAAGAAATTAAACTTATAATTATTAAAAAATAAATTTAAAAAGTCTGATTAGCTGAGCTATTTTTTAAAATTAACTTATTACTAATAAATATTTTAATGATTTCATTCAATTGATTTTACAACTTGGATGGCTAGAGTAAGTTTTTTAATTAAATTTTAAGCTCAATTAATATTTTTTTTTTAAAATATATAAAAATATATTTTTTTAAATTTATTTTTAACACCAATATATACTAATATATAAAAAGATTTCAGCTGCAAAAGCAATTAGCTAAACAAATGTAACGACGTCGTTTGCAAAAGACGATATTTCTTCACCCTTCTAAAAGCAACAATCAGAAGTTTTGCCGCCAGACAGCATCAAAATTTGTATCAAAGATCAATAATTCTTCCAGAGGTCCAGGGAGGGAATTCTTTCAGTAAACAATTATCAATATCTTTATTCTCTCCTTTCGCTTCAACTGGTTCTGTTTTGCAGAGTCATGTTGGACTCATCCCTCCTCGTTCAATGCTTCGCATCTTCTTCTTGAGAACCTCACCCTCCTCAAACCTACACTCCTTCCATCACCAACTCACATTCTCAGCGATTCCAAACGGGTCAAATCACCACTTTCATACCGTCAAACTTCCGATATACACACATATCTTGAAGACCTGTCTGCAAAAAAGCAAGCAAGTCAAAACCCACAGCCTGTTTGATGAAATACCTCAAAGATTATCTCAATTTTCAACCACCAATAAAATTATCCATGCCCAGAGCCTCAAACTTGGTTTCTGGTCAAAAGGGGTTCTAGGCAATGTAATCGTTGACCTTTATGCCAAGTGTGCTGATGTGGACTATGCGGAGAGGGCATTCAAACAGCTTGAGGATAAAGATATATTGGCCTGGAACTCAATTCTATCTTTGCATTCAAAACAGGGATTTCCACACTTGGTTGTTAAGTATTTTGGGTTGTTGTGGAATTCTGGTGTGTGGCCAAATGAGTTCACATTTGCTATTGTTTTATCATCTTGTGCACGATTGGAGATGGTAAAGTGTGGTAGGCAAGTTCATTGTAATGTTATTAAGATGGGGTTTGAGTCAATTTCTTATTGTGAGGGTGCTTTAATTGGTATGTATGCCAAATGTAATTTTTTAACTGATGCTCGAAGCATATTTGATGGAGCAGTAGAATTGGATAAATTTTCTCGGACATCGATGATTGGTGGGTATATTAAAGCTGGTCTGCCTGAGGAGGCAGTGAAAGTGTTCCACGAGATGGAGAAAGTTGGACAGGAACCAGACCAGGTAGCATTTGTGACTGTCATAAATGCATATGTTGATTTAGGAAGGCTAGACAATGCATCTGATTTGTTTTCCAGGATGCCTAACCGGAATGTTGTGGCTTGGAATTTGATGATTTCAGGTCATGCCAAAGGAGGTTATGGGATGGAAGCGATTGAGTTTTTCCTAAATATGCGGAAAGCTGGTTTTAAATCCACGAGATCCACGTTGGGAAGTGTATTGAGTGCTATTGCAAGTTTAGCGGCTCTTGACTTTGGCTTGCTAGTTCATGCTGAGGCACTTAAACAGGGGTTACACTCAAATGTTTATGTTGGAAGTTCACTGGTTAGTATGTATGCTAAGTGTGGGAAGATGGAAGCAGCAAAGAAAGTTTTTGATACTTTAAATGAGCAAAACGTGGTGTTGTGGAATGCAATGCTTGGAGGATATGTGCAGAATGGATATGCCAATGAAGTCGTGGAATTGTTTTTTAATATGAAGAGCTGTGGTTTTTACCCGGATGATTTTACCTATAGCAGCATTCTGAGTGCCTGTGCTTGCTTAAAATATTTAGATTTGGGCCGTCAATTGCATTCAGTTATTATCAAGAACAAATTTGCGTCCAACTTGTTTGTTGGAAATGCTTTGGTAGATATGTATGCTAAATCTGGTGCTCTTGAGGATGCAAGGCAACAATTTGAGCTGATAAGGAATAGAGACAATGTTTCTTGGAATGTAATTATTGTTGGATATGTGCAAGAAGAAGATGAAGTTGAGGCATTCCATTTGTTTCGAAGAATGAATTTGCTTGGGATTCTGCCTGATGAAGTGTCTCTGGCCAGTATATTGAGTGCCTGTGCAAGCGTTAGAGGTCTTGAGCAAGGGAAACAGGTGCATTGTCTTTCAGTCAAAACTGGTCAAGAAACAAAGCTTTACAGTGGAAGTTCCCTCATCGACATGTATGCAAAGTGTGGGGCTATTGATTCTGCACATAAAATTCTTGCTTGCATGCCTGAGCGAAGTGTGGTCTCCATGAATGCACTGATTGCAGGATATGCTCAAATTAATTTGGAACAGGCAGTAAATCTGTTTCGAGATATGCTAGTTGAAGGAATAAACTCAACTGAAATAACATTTGCAAGCCTTTTAGATGCATGTCATGAGCAACAGAAGTTGAATCTAGGAAGGCAAATCCACTGTCTTATTTTAAAGATGGGACTTCAGCTTGATGATGAATTCTTGGGTGTCTCTCTCTTAGGCATGTACATGAACTCCCTGAGAACAACAGATGCAAGTGTTATCTTCTCAGAGTTTTCAAATCCAAAGAGTGCTGTAGTGTGGACTGCTATGATTTCAGGACTTAGTCAAAATGATTGCAGTGTCGGGGCTTTACAACTCTATAAAGAAATGCGCAGCTGCAATGTGTTACCTGACCAAGCTACATTTGTTAGTTCCCTCAGAGCATGTGCTGTCGTATCTTCTATAAAAGATGGTAGGGAGACTCATTCTCTGATTTTCCATACTGGATTTGACTCAGATGAGTTGACGAGTAGTGCCCTTGTAGATATGTATGCCAAATGTGGGGATGTGAAGAGCTCCATGCAAGTTTTTAACGAAATGAGCAGAAAAAATGACGTTATTTCTTGGAACTCAATGATAGTTGGATTTGCTAAAAATGGGTATGCAGAAGATGCACTAAGAGTCTTCGATGAGATGAAACAATCACATGTTACACCAGATGATGTCACTTTTCTTGGTGTCCTGACTGCGTGTAGTCATTCAGGGAGGGTATCCGAAGGGCGTCTGATTTTTGACATGATGGTTAACTTATACGGGATGCAGCCTAGAGCAGATCATTGTGCCTGCATGGTTGATCTTCTAGGCAGATGGGGTTCTCTAAAAGAAGCTGAAGAGTTCATTAACAAACTTAATTTTGAACCTGATGCTAAGGTTTGGGCTACAATGCTTGGGGCCTGCAGAATACACGGAGATGACATCAGGGGCCAACAAGCTGCTGAAAAACTCATTGAGCTTGAACCACAAAACTCTTCACCCTATGTACTGCTTTCTAACATTTATGCCGCATCAGGAAACTGGGATGAGGTCAATACTTTGAGGAGGGAAATGAGAGAAAAAGGAGTGAAGAAGTTGCCTGGGTGTAGCTGGATTGTAGTTGGACAGGAGACGAACATGTTTGTGGCAGGAGACAAATCTCATCATAGTGCATCAGAAATCGAAGCAGTTTTGAAAGATTTGACACCGCTGATGAGAGAAAATGATTATGTTGTTCAGCTTGATTTTTTGGGTGATGATCAAGAATGAGAAAAGTCAGTCCTCCTTCACTACCTGCCCACCTGCTTACAAAGAAGAAGAGCAGCTTCTCAATGACTTTAAGATGGTACTATGACTTGTAGAAAGGGACTACCTGAAGCAATGGATTGACATCATAAACAACCAGGTGTAAAACGCAATATAACTGACCATAAAAATATTTGTTGGTTATGGTCCTGAAAATCATTCAACTTTCTTACCAATTCCAGAATTCAGTTGTTATCGTTCGCTTAGCTTTAAGATGGTACTATGACTTGTAGAAAGGGACTACCTGAAGCAATGGATTGACATCATAAACAACCGAGTGTGAAACGCAATATAACTGACCATAAACATATTTGTTGGTTATGGTCCTGAAAATCATTCAACTTTCTTACCAATTCCAGAATTCAGTTGTTATCGTTCGCTTAGCTTTTGGCTCCTTCAGATTGATTTGACTTCTTAATGCACTTCGGCCAACATTGTGATTTCCTTCTGGTTACAGCATCACAGTGAGAAGCAAACGGAAGGAGTTTCTTCAGAGAGGGATGTTTGAACTTTGAAATGCCCTTCAGGATCCCAACCCTGAAACTTTTGCTGATAATCATTGCATCGGAGACTCCAGTGGTTTGATCTGCCCACTTTTCAGATCTGGGTAAGCTCTGTGGTTCACTCATCTTTCTTTCACTTATTTCATATCATCTGTTGGTTCTCTTTTCAAGCATTGATTTTTTCTCGGTTCAATACCCACAGGGAGAAGTTTAGTGCCTGCAGGTCAAGTTTTGTTCGACTCATGGATGAAGAAGACCACAAGGAAGCTGCAGTAGATCCACGTTAATTACAGCTCAACTTCAGGCACAGCATGGCACAGATTTCAGACGTTATTACAAACTACTAGCTGACGGTAGAGAGTATCTGGCAGTGGTGGTTAATTGTTAAACGTCATTGGACGAGAGATTGACAGATGGAAGCAGAGTTTCATCTTTGAAAGTCATTAGTTTCTGTAATTATTACAAGCTTTTCACGTTGTTTTGTCTCCCAGGACAAACTCCCAAGCAGTACCATCAATCAAGTTTTTTACGTAAATTCATCAAAATTCTTCTGTTGAGGAATATACATTTTAACGACATTATTCTTATTTATTTGCAATCCTTTTTTCCATAGCACTAGCAATGATGCTTGTCCCTCCCTCCATTGTCCCCTTCAAACCCCCCTACCAGTTTCCCAAACTTGAGCCCGTGGCGAGAATTCAATCATTTTCACTTTCCATTTGCACACTAACCTAGAATGAATTTGATTTCCCCATGGAAGTTAAGATTTCCTCCGATTTCAATTTCGCCAAGCACTGCCTTCTCCTACTGCAAGACTTCGCTCACAAACCAAACCTTCTCCTTCCCATAAACTCCTCACAAGCCAAACCCCCAAGAAGAAAAACTCCAAGCCTGAGCCAGTCCGTAAACCAAGCATAATTGAAGAAGTGTCAGGAGACGATGAAGACAGAGAAGGAGAGAACAACAGCTTCTATTTGATGATTTTGAAGTTGGTAGCTTAACTCCTAAAAAAATGTCACAGAACCTGCAAGATCCAGAGAAGCAACGAGGAAGAAAGCGAGAAACGGAGAACAATTTCATTTTATACCCTGACATTATCGTCCTTGAAAGAGAAAGAGAACCTTATAATTATAAACGTTACTTGAAAAACTTGTTAACAAACTTAATCAAGACAATAATCAGGTTTTTTTAAAACCTAATATAACACATTCCTTATTTTCAAAGACAAAATCTTTGATGTAACATAATTGTAGTCAAAGTTTGAGTTTTCTGCGCATGACTATTAAGTTTGACAAAAATTCATCATCTGTAATATTGATCGAGTCGATCCTCACAATAAAGTACTCTTAACCTCGTTAAAAAAAGAATAGTTGTGGTCATGCAGGAGATTTACAGCTAGAAAGGTCAAATAATAAGAATAACTGCTTTTATCTCAACTTTTTACTCGTGTTTAAGATATTTATAATGATTGTTTTTTTAACCCAAAAAATCTAAGCAGTTTAGCGATAAAATTTATGTAATGGACAACCAATTTTTTTTTTTTAATTTTAATAATTTAATTAATTTTTTTTAGTCGAAGTGATTAATAGCTTGTATTTAGTGCTTATAGACTAAATTGATATATAAGTTGTACCTATAATAGGTCATTGTTTTTGTAGATTTAAAGACTTTTAAATGTTTAAGTTAATATATTTTTAGAGAGAAAAAATATAATGATATTTTAAAAAGATTGATCTAGATTCTAAAAATATATATTAAAAATATTAAAAATAAAGAGATTGTGAAGCTAGAGCTTGAAAGACTCGAGGGGTATTTATAGCTCATGAGTCTTACTTTTTAGTAGAAAGGAGAAGTTAAAGAGTCATTCCATCCCTATGATATTTTGAATCCGTATAAAATATTATGGAACTCATTTAAGGAATCTATTAGAGGAACTCATTGATAGAATTCATTGGATAAACTTGTACTTAAAATTTTTCTAAGTAACTAGAAGGAATCTACTGGGGGTAGTGCTATTGCACTAGAAAAACTAAATCAATCCCTTCCTTGGAGACTAGTGTTATTTCACTTAAGAGACCTCATTTCAATTCCTTGAAAATTAATGTTATTTCATTAGAGATTTTATACCAATAATTTAGAGATTGTTAGGATATTGTTCTATGGAGATTAAGTCAATCCCTTATTTGAAAAGCGATGCTATTACACTAGAAAAACCAAGTCAGTCCTTTTTAATGAGAGTTGTGCTCGTTCAATAGATGAAACTTTCTTAATAAATGAAACTTGTCTAATAGGTGGAACTTGTTTTTTAGATATCATTAGAGCTCTCCAAGTCATGATAACACCTTTTGGTGTGTACAAGCTACTATAAAAATTATTTATGGGCATAGTCGTAGATTTAGCGGATAACATGATTGTGGGCATCATCATGGGTGTAGTTGTTGGTGTAGCTATATATGGTATAATCGTGGGCATAATCACAAACATCACCATTGTTGGTATGTTATTAGTGTAGCTATTAGTATAGTTACTATTGCATTGAGGTTTCGCTAACCATAAAATAAGCTTTTAAGAAATAAGAATGAATTGTTTTTTTGTTCATTTCCCGTAGACAATGCCAATAAAAGTCCTAAAAAATTCATATAGCTTAAAAGCAAGACTTATATATGTGTTGGATAATGTGTTAATCTCTTAATTTTCGTATTCTGATCTGTTTTTCCTACCCAAGGTAGCAGGTAGCTTGCACTGGGTGTCTGGTAAGCTAACGTAGCTTGTGATTGGTACTTACAAAATGATTTTTTTAATATAGATTTAAAGATTCTTAGATGTTTAAGTAAATATTTTTTTAAAAAAAGAAAATATAATGATATTTTAAAGAGATATAATTTAAAAATTTGTATGATTACAATAATGAGAACGATGAGATTGTAAACTTAAAGCTTAAATGATTCACAGGTTATTTATAATATATGAATATTGTCGGAAAAGAAAAAATTTAAGAGTTATTATATCTCTGTAATGTTTTGAATTACATTTTATTTAAAATAATATATATTAAATTAATATAAAATATTAAGAGATTCAATCCCAAAAAAATTATTGAAGAAGTATTAAGTTTAAACAAGTTATTAGAAAAGTTATTTAAACTTGTTAAGAGAAAAAAAATACCTAAACACGTTACCTAAAATCGAATGTTCGTTGGGGTTTAAAGCCCATTAAATTTGGGTTCGTCATATTGCATTTCTTTCTTCTGTTTCTCGTCATTGAATGTTTTGTGCATTACAATCTCTCTCAACTGCAAGTGAACTCAGGATTTTTATCGGATATAATAGAACTATGTTAATATTTTCCCATGAAGCGCTTAAAGGGTAAAAGAATGCCAAAGAAGATACTTGACCTAGCCTCTTCTATTCTCCTTTTCTTTTTCCTGATTTTTGGGTTTTTAAATTTTTTTTTTTTACTTGTTTGTCTGGTTCAGTTCAGTTCAGTTGTTGTCAGAATTTGGAAGGTACCAAATGGATCTCTTTTTGGACTTTCTTCTTTAACTTAAAACAGACAAGAAACATTAATACTATAATGTTATATTATATTACCAGCGTCTCAGGCCCAAATTCACTACCTACAAGTAAAGCAAAGCAGGACCTGAAGTGCCTGCAACTTCCCAGCGTCTTCTCTCCTATATAGGTTGTATCGGTATTATCTATACAACCATAAATACATTAGACATATGTATAGTAAAACTTTCATACTAGGGCAGATCTGGCCTACGAATAAATATATAGAGACGCCTTTTCGTCTAAGGAAGGTCCAGGAATCACGTGCCCAGTGCAACAAAATTTGTTTCATTACACACACACACACACCCTTAGTATTATCATTATTAGATTTCTTTTTGTCAAACTTTTTGGGCGGTTTGTTCTAATATAATATAGTAATATACTTAATACTCCTAGCCCAATGTAGAGGAAGGATTTAATTGCGTGGGAGTTTAGGATAAAAGGGTGTGGTCTTGCTTCTTGCACTGTATAACAGGGTCATGGGGTTTCATGAGATGGGTAGGTGTTGGTTTGGTGCGGTATTCATTGCTGTGATAAGTTTCTGATTGTTGGTGAGTGATGTTATGGATGGATATCCAGCTGACGATATGGTGCTCAGTTATGTTGATGTGGATGTCAGGAATGGGAGGAGCTTGTTTTACTACTTTCTTGCGGCTGAGAAGGACCCTGACCAGAAGCCCCTAGCTCTCTGGCTCAATGATGGTAATTAGTTCTTCTCTTAAACAGAAGATTCTTTCTAGAGTGTTTATGTTGTTAGGTTGGTTGCCATTAATGTGCAACAACCATTTGGTATTGCACCAAACATGTGCATTCATACAAGATGTCAAAGGTTGGCAGCCACCATTGTTGAAGAAGAGTTGGAGTTGACAGCCACCTTTGTTGAAGAAAAGCCTCCATGAATGCCTATAAATAGAGGCATATGTTAGAGAGCAAAATGTGAGAAGTAGTAGAGCCAAAGATGTGAGAGATGTAGAAGAGAGTGTGCTGCCAAGGGCAGCAAGCAGTAGCTGTCATTGCAGCACTGCAAAGAGATAAATAGAGTGAGGTTGAGAGTTGCTACAAGAGGGGATGATTCCTCCTCCTCTATTGTTGTAAATCTTGTTCTCTCCCTACATAATACAATGGCTTCTCCTGTGGATGTAGGCGGTTTTGCCGAACCACGTTAAATATTGTGTCAGTGTGCTTGGCCTCCTATGAGCAAATATCATAACATCACCGGTCGGGATTCCCCAACAATTGGTATCAGAGCACATGGTTTTAACGTGATGTTTGATTTTGCTCAAAAATGAAAGTTGTCAAAATTGTGTTTTGACCATACCATTGTGTAGAGGAGGAAGAGACGAAGCCACTGGTGAAAACCGCGTCGAAATCGGACGTCGGAAACCGCCGCACGCGCCGGCGGGGTGACTGTCCACGTCATCAGCCACGTCAGCAGTTCTGCACAGTCACCAGACACGTCACCTGACACATCAGCACTCTGACCAGTCAAACTGCCACGTCCTCTGCCATGTCAGTAGTTCTGCACAGTCAGCAGACACGTCACCTGACACAGCAGCACTCTGACCAGTCAAACTGCCACGTCAGCTTTTGTTGACCTATATGTCCTACGTGGATGACACGTCATTACAGCCACATCAGCTCCCTGGATTTTGATCCTGTGTGGCAGAGTCTACGTGCAACCGGTTCTGAGATTGAATCTGGGTCGTTAAACAGGCCAAAATTGTTTTGATCAAATCTTAGCCGTCTGAAGTGCGATTTGGACGATTTCAGACTTGTTTCCAGCTAATTTGATCGTTCCGGATGCAATGGTACGGTCCGATCGTTGAGATTGAGATCAGAAATGGCAGTGATGAATTATTAAAGAGAGATTGCCCGATCAGGAGGCATATGATGGTCATCATGGTGGTCGATGGAGCTGAAGAAGAAGAAATCACACATGTTTGCCCAATTACATGCGATGAACTATTACGTGGGGAATTTTAATTGCCTTAAGGGAAGGTAAAATTGGGACACTCTAAACACCCGATCATGTGGACAATTTGAGGTGGAGAGTGAAATTTGATGAAGACCAATCTTGACGAATCTGAGCACTGGTAGTCTCACCAGATGTTGAGAAATCAGGTATAAAACAAGGATACCCCAGATCACTTGTAAAGAAATGCCGCGACAAGGCTAGCAAATGGTTGTATATACGGAAAGACAGTACGATGGATAGATATGGCCTAAGAAGTTCTGTCTAGGAGATTGGGTTTTAAGCGGGACCGTTGTGACCCCTCCAATCTTTCCTGGGAACTTGCTTAGTGGAAGGATTATCCATACGGTACTATTTTCGTATATGTGACAGTTTGTTATGAAACTGTTGAAGACTAGCAGGATGACGGCACAAAGGAACAGTTGGGTTCCGTATGATCAAGGATCTGATGAAGTGATGATTTCTCCAAGAAAGTTAGATTCGGTGACTGTAATTTCTCGAGGGGAGAATTGATGAAGACCCTGATAATGGAAGAGAAATACAGCAAAAGGATAAAGATTGACACCCTATTTTGACTTGGATAGATGTTGTGACAGGATGAGCTGCTGTCAAACATAAGCAAGGAATAGGGAGAAATCTGGAGAACCAAAATTGCACGAGAGCACATGAAGATTGTGTAGGAGTACCCGGAGGATCCAACGAGGTACTGTAATGAGACAACAAGTGCAAGGAAAAGAATAGTTCCCAGATGAAGCTCAAAGCAGAGACTGTATGAAAAGGTTGTACAACAAGAAGTCTCTTGTGCTCTTGATAAAGGCAACAAACAAGGACCTTTCAATGCATGTAAAGATGGAAGGGTGAGCTGTTGTAGATGCACCTAATTGAGGGGGTGCAAACGCCTGTGATAAAAGGCGACCGCCTATGATGAAAGGCGAAGACACCAAAGGGAGTTGGTGTGGGTGGAGCTGTTAAGCAGAAAAGGCGTAGAAGCTCCAAACATAGAAATTGAGGTGGAGGATTGCGAGGAGTATACCGCAACTTTCTCTTTCTATGTAATTAGTGGCAGTGATCTCTCCCATAGTCCACATGGTGGTAGAGAATTTATGGAGCCACTTTGAAGCATCTCAGTTGAAGAAGGATGTGATCGCCTATGAAAGGCGAAGACACCTTAAAGAGAAGGTGTGAGGGCTATGAGAAAAGCCTATAATTAGACCGCCGCATGACGACGAGCGGAGACACCTCAGGAGAAGGTGTGAGGGCTATGAGATGAGCCCATGATTAGATCGTCGTATGATGACGAGCGGAGACACCTCAGGAGTAAGGTATGGAGGCTATGAGATGAGCCTATAATTAGACCGCCGCATGACAACGAGCGGAGACACCTCAGGAGAAGGTGTGAGGGCCGTGAAAGGAGCCCAGTTCAGAACGCCCCAGAGCCAATGTGATGGCTAGGTATGAGTGGACAGATGGATAGCCAATGAAAGGGCTATGATGAGTATGGAGATAAATGCAGGATTGACTTTCATGGATATTGCCCCCATGCTAAAGATCAATGAGCTAGAAGACATTTGCCTTGGACAATAAGTGGATGACTTGTGGAGCATTAAGACGCGGCTGCTATGAAGGTGCAGAAGGGCATGCGCAGGTTCCGGGAACAAGTTGACTCTTGTCAAGGTGGTGGGCTCGGTAATGGCATTGTAATACTCAGAGTATGAAGACAGATATGGATCAACCTTTTATGGGCTGCCCCCATGGTTAAAGGTGGAAAGCTACCTGGACTCTTGAGACTAAGAGTAGGAGACTCATGGAGAAGTAAGGCGTGGTTTCTAGGGTGAAACAGAGGGCAGGCGCAACTCCTGGATGAGTAAACTCTTGGAAGAGTGGTGAGCTTGTGATCATATTGAGATACTCAAATAATGACTGTCGCACTTGAAATATCCGTTTGAGGGGGTGTTGTAAGCCTTGATGTGAGGCTTGATGAATCATTCCGGACCGAGCACGCTCGAAGGGGAATGTTGTTCCAGAGACAAGCGTTAACACTATTCAGATGTGATGTGGCAGACCATCTGGTTATAGTGATCCTTTTGTGTGAGAAAAGGTGTGCTTAGGTTACTCTGATGATTGAAAGGTTTGGTAAGTACCTGTAAACTTGGCCACAAACGCTCTCAAAATGGAAAGCTTGGAAGAGCTGCAAGATGCAAGCTTGTGTTGAAGAAGAAAGAGGACAGTTGCCCTACATGAATGGCAAAGGGGGTGATTGTTAGGTTGGTTGCCATTTCATGTGCAACAAATGGATGGCACCAACCATTGACTATTGGTAGCCACCATTGTTGACAACAAACCAAGAATAGCTTCCATAAATGCCTATAAATAGAGGCATATGTTAGAGAGCAAAATGTGTGAAGTAGTAGAGCCAAAGATGTGAGAGATGTAGGAGAGAGTGTGCTGCCAAGAGCAGCAAGCAGTAGCTGCCATTGCAGTACTGCAAAGAGATAAATAGAGGGAGGTTGAGGGTTACTACAAGAGGGGATGATTCCTCCTCCTCTATTGTTGTAAATCTTGTTCTCTCCCTACATAATATAATGGCTTCTCCCGTGGATGTAGGCGGATTTGCCGAACCACGTTAAATATTGTGTCAGTGTGCTTCGCCTCCTATGAGCAAGTATCAGAACATCACCGGTCGGATTCCCCAACAGAGCCTTCACGGAGGTGTCCATTCTTTCCTAGCAGGGATGGCCGCGGCCTTAGAAGAAATTCGATGTCCTGGAACAGAGGTAGCACATAGTTAGCAAAACAATAAATCCTAGTTCAAGTGCCTGATTTAATTGATTATAACAGGAAAGAGTTCCATCTTTCATCTTCTGCAGCATCTAATCTCCTCTCTGTCGAGTCTCCTGCTGGAGTAGGACGGTCGTACTCAAATACATCTTCTGGTTAATTATACTACTGGGGATGCCAAAACAGGTATAGAAAACTGCAAACCACCAAACTAAGTTTCTCTTAATTTATTTAACACTGAGATTTTCTTATCAATTTAAGTAAAAAGAATAAATATATATGACTACGTAGAATTTGTTAATTTTGGCTTATGGGTTATTTTAGATTGACCTCACTAACACTTCTTCTGACAGCCAAGGATATGCACACGTTCTTCTTGAAGTGGCATGACAAGTTCCCAGAATTCAAATCCCAAGAACTGTTTCTTACCGGAGAAAGTTATGCAGGTGTAACCAAATGCTTTGAAAAGTTTCATTTTCGCTTTATAGTTGTTATTGTTGCAAAAATTTTCAAAGGGCACCCCTTTGTTCAAATGTTATCTGCCAATTTGTAGTGACAACTGAACTCAATAGAGGTTTCCAATTATTAACCATACCAAATCATCCCAAGCTTGCTGAAGACAACATGGCACTTTCTGGTTGGTCTGTTTTTGTAAAATTCTTACGTTGTCATGTAGGACATTGCATACCACAGCTTGCCGAGGTTCTTTTGGACCATAATGCACAGTCAACCGATTTCAAGTTCAATATCAAAGGAGTTGCTGTAAGAAAACCTTAAACTTCCTTTTCTGTGATTTAATGTAACTACTGTGTGTTTATGACCTTGTTTTTTTCCTGTATGTTCATTTGTTCAACATAGTTGGTTAGATTGGCAATCCACTTCTTAGACTTAATCGGGATGTTCCAGCAAAATTCGAAATCTTTTGGTCACATGGGATGATTTCTGATGAGATCCGACTTAAGATCATGAACGAATGCGACTTGGACGACTACACCTTTGCAAGTCTGCATAATGTAACTGATACTTGCAATAATGCAATATCTCAAGCAAATAGCACCATTGGTCATTACATAAACAAATACGACGTGATCCTCGATGTTTGTTATCCATCTATAGTAAATCAAGAACTGCGATTGAGGAAAATGGATTGCTCGCTCCCTCTTTCTTTGTTCATTTCTCATTTTAAGTTCATATTTCTGATATTATTAAGCGACTTTGCTCTTTTTCAAATATACTCAGGCTACCAAGATGAGTGCTGGTTTGACGTGTGTATGACCTATGAAAGACGCTTCTATTTCAATCTTCCTGAGGTTCAGAAGGCTCTTCGTGCAAATCGAACAAAACTACTCGGTCCCTTGTTCATGTGCAGTAAGCAAGTGTGGTATGCTTTCTCTTTCTCTTTCTTTATTTAAGGAAACAGTGTCAGAAGGCATGTTTTTCATCACGTTAAATTCTTTGAAGGACAACTCTCTTGGTTTCTAGATCACCTAAGCGCTGTCATCTTAACTCATGCATGAAATTATCATAAGAAGTACGGTTCAGATGCTTCTCTTTTGATGTTAATTCCTGACGGTCTTAATTACTTTATGAAAACAAATCATTGTTTAGGTGTGCTAGTCATACCATATGTTGCATAATTACTGCAAAGCATAAACAATAAATCTAATTTTTGCATCATGTTTTATTGGTCAGCGTATTGCATTACAGTGATACTGATGGTAATATCAACATACCTCCCATTCTAAAAAAGGTCATCCAAAATCATATTTCAATTTGGGTTTTCAGGTAAGCTCTATGTTGTACAGATGAATAGAAATTTTTGTGTTTCTTGGTTAGCTATGATTACCGTTTAAAACCTATTATAAAAATTGACCCATGATCTAGATAATTCAAGCTTAAACTAGACTGAATTTCAACAAAAATTAAAAAAAAATCGATATGGCATTACCTGATTAAAATGAAGGTTAACTCATGACTGATAAAAATTTAGTCAAAATCTGTTATTATTTTTTATTTTTTAAGTTTTTTTCAAAATAATATCAATTTTATTTTTTTATAAAATAAAAAATATATTATTTTAATTAATTCAAGTTAACATATCTAACTTGTAACTTGCCGCAATCATCACTTAGATTGGGTTTAAAAACCATATCCATGTTAATCTTGCATCGACCACTACAATAAATATTAAGATTTTGTTGTACCCAATTTTAAAGGGTGTAGTTTAATTGGTTAGGTTTTAAATTTATTTTCTAGAAGTTATTGATTTGAGTTTTATGAATCTCAAAATTACTGGAGACTTATATAATTATTAATTTTAAAATATATAAAATTAATTAAGATATATATAAGCTAATTAGAATATTTATATTAATCAATTAAAAAAATTCTATTGTACTCTTGCTGGGCTCCCGAACACTCGTCAAAGAACTTGCTCAAGATGTAGGCTTCAAGATCACAGTCCCACACGAAACTTGGTTTCACAAAAGCCGGTATTTTTTTTAGATTAATATCGGTGTTCGGGCTAACTTGCACATATCACGACTAATTTTATGGGCCTCGAAGTTAACGACCATGTAAGCCTCCAATAGCCATCATATGAGCAACCAAGAATTCGAACCTAAAACTACAAAGAAAACAAAAGCCAGGTATTTAAAGCACTCAGGTAGTCATTAAATTTTCACTTGTGGTCTTTTGCACTTTGCTTATATAATGATCTCTAAACTTGTATTCCATATATAACTGTGAGGATGGGCAACAAAATATGAAAATTTATTGACTTTTTCCACAATAAGGCTACTACCCATATGGTGCCCTACACACAACCATTAAGATTCAAGAGCTATGCATTTGTTCAGTTCATTTGTGCGCGACCAGAGATTGCTGAATACAACACACATTCCAATGGATGATTGAGATTTATCACCCTTTATTACAACCTGATAGAGTTTCTAGTTATTTTATGTATCCTAGGTTCCAAATCTTCCTCACTTAAAAAAAGACAGTAAGGAAGTAATTGGGTTTAATTTCAGTAATAATAATTGCAAGGAGATAGGGTATTTCAATTTACATGGTTAGTTTCATTTGGATTGTACTGAACAGTCTTTTTTAATAGATATTAGACAAGACTCGGTTGACTTGAGATCAAAACCAATTCGAATATGAGAAAACATAGATGAATGGTTGATATGATTCGACCTTGTTAAAATCTTAAACCAACCCATAACCCTGTTAATCTGAGATAAAACATAAACAAAAGTTCATTGACTTCTTTTATACATACATACATATATATATATATATATTTGTCAAAATAAGGTTGCTTTTATTTTTTTCTTAATTTGAGTCAATCTAGTTTGACCTTTTCAACTTGTGACTTAAGTCTTATTCTAAATCGGCCCTTTAATTGAGTTTTAAAACTATAACAATAATTATTTTTATTTTTACATTGTCTTGCATCAACCTGGGTTGACTATCTTAGCTCATGATTTGGGTTTTGTCCTAGGTTGACTCTTAAGTAGGGTTTGAAAACTATAATAATTTTTCTTTTTATATTTATATTTACCTGGGTTGATGTTCAACTCAACTCGTGACTCGAGTGATTCTGATTTGCAATTATTATCTTATAACATCAACTTGCTTTATCAATTTTTTTTATTACTACTTTTACTTTTAGGTCTACTGGTATTATAATTATCAATGTTGGGTTTCTTAGAGTCTTTACTATATTTGTTTTGTTTTCATTATGATTTTTATGTTCATATTATTTTTTATCTCATTATTATTTTCATAATTCATTTTTGTTATTGTTTTTAGTTTTTTTCTTTATTTTTTAAGCTTGAAATTCTGAGGTTGATGTTATAATTGTTTTTTAAATTACCTATTTAAATAAATGACAAGGAGAGCTCAAGAGGTAAAAGGAAAGAAGATAAACATATTATCACGTAAAGCAATAATTAAGTGAAACACAAGTAGAGGGACATTATAATAAGCGTACATATGTAATAGAGTATGTGAGTATGCTTTTTTATTACTAATATTAAATTTTAGATTTGACAATTTCTTCCAAACAAAGGGTTATCCTTTAAGAACAACAAGAACACCTTCCTTTTTTTTTATATATAGGTTATGTAATACAAATTTAAGAGCATAAGTATGTCATTTGATAAAATTTAGAATTAAATAGACATGATTGGATCTATACTTACTAACTTGACACGATTCCAAAGGGTTTTTAATGCAAGGAAGTAATAGAAATTAAAAGCTCTCATTTATGAAGGCAAACAATAAAAAAAACATTAAAAAAACATAAAAGATTTAGATGGTATTGAATATTTAAAAGATTATGAAGCTTATTCATTTGAGTTGGATGTTCCAATGAGTGAAAGTCCACTAGATTCACATCTTGGAAAAAATAACATAGGTAGATTAATAAGTTATAATTTTTTTTTTATTTCAATTGATGTTCAGATGGAAAAGCATTGCTGATGTCTCAATTGATACACTGAAATACAAGGGTGTTTTAGAGCAAATATTTGTTGTTAAAACTTGTAATGCATAGGTAATTATGAATGCTATCAAAATTGATTAGGTTGAAGAATACATGAGCGATTCCATAAAAGATAAAAATTGGTTTGCTAAAGCTTTGCAAAATGAGTTTCAAGTATATCAAATTGTTAGCAATTAATACTTTTTTTAGTAATGGGAACTTGATAGTTTTGAAGCACATAAAAGATGCATCGACTAATAATCATAGTGGAATAGATTTTTTTAACTAATCTTAAGGAACAAAATAAGAGTTTGTTGAAGAGCCTCTATGAGAGAAGAAAAAAAAGGACAATTGTGCAGAAAAAAATATTACAGGTCATATTATTAGAAAATTGATGAAAACTACCAGAATTAATGATGAAATTTTTTATTAGTAATTTTTACTGACGAATATAATTTTGTCTTTAATTTTATTAGTATATACTAATAGACCTTTGTTGTTAGTAATAATTACCTATGGAATAATTCAATTGGTGTATACTGACCATATTGCCGACAAAATATATAGAATTTTAAAAAAGATCAATGATGTGATAACATGGAATTTTTTCAGACAATTTTACCGATGAAATGATCAAGGGATTCAAATCAGGATCTTCGTATAGTGACGTGGTCCACTCACTATTGGAATTACTAATGACACTTGTTTATTAGTGATTTCATTAGTAAAAGTCAATATACACACACTTTACCGACTCTTTTTTTCTCTATTTCTTCTTTTTCTTTCCTATCCTAACTTTTCCCTTCCAAACTGCAACCAACTACCCATCCCAACTTTCTTTCTCTTCTCAACACAAGTACTCAAGTTTTTTAAACTTTTGTACGTGGTCACAACATCCTTTCTTCGATTAATTTATTATGGATTTTATCATTTTGTGTAAGTAAATCCATCCTTTTTAGTTTTAACATTTAAATGTCAGTTTGATTATTTTTTTTATTTTTTTTAGTGTATGTATTTTATTAATATATGTACTTGTTTTATTATTATTTGTCAAAGAAACTCATAATATGAATATATAATTTTGTTGTTGTTATAGTTTGTTTTAGATTTTGTCAAATAGTATTTGTTTATAAATTATTGAAACTTTCTTTAAATTACACCAAATTAGATGTGTTGTGATGAAATAAATAATAACTTGTTTAACGGGCTCATTTTAATTTTTTTCAATTCTATTATGGATTTTTGATTTCTGTAAATTTATATATGTATAAATTTGTATAAACGTTGATAATTGATAGTGAATATTTAACATAAACGTTTTTTTAATTTGTTGGATAATGTAGGGGCAAACCAATGTTTTTGCAAATTTATTTACCTAACATGGTTAATTAATACATGTTATCATCATAATTTTATAGAGGTTCGATAAAAGTCATGGATGATCGTTCATGGATATATTGAGACTCACCTTAAGGATTACAGAGGATGGATTATTGTAATGGGGTTCAGGGTTTTATTAACTTTGCAACATCTATTCCGAGAAATTTTACTGATGATGATATTAAGTGTCCATATAGAAAGTGTAAAAATAAAAAAAAATTAACACATCAAGATGATGTAACGATATATCTTCTAACCAAAGGGTTCATGAAGGATTACTTGTGTTGGTATACATATAGAGAACTATTTATTCCTAATGAAAGCATGATAGAAATGGTGGTTAGGTCAACTTCTAGTGTTATCAACGTGCATGAAGTTGTAAATGAAAACAGTGTTGTAGTTATGGATGCAATGAGAATGAATGAAGGTAATGTCAGTTAATATCCAATAATAAAAGAAAAACCTAATGCAAGTGCAACAATGTTTTTTTTTTTTTATATGTTGAAAGATTTTAACGAATCATTATAGGATGACCGCAGAAACCACATTAAATTATCAGTCGTAGCACAGGTATTCACTATCAAGTCAAATCAAGGGTTGAGTTAGGCCGGTTATAACAAAATTATTGAATGAGCGAGAAGTATTTTACCTAAAAGGAATAGGCTAAAAAAGAACTTTTATGCTGCAAAGTCTATGATAAAACCCTATGGTTTAGGATACCAGAAAATTGACATATGCCCTAACTTCAGCATGTTATACTACCTTGAAATGTTGAACTAACTAGTGCATGACATGTTGGCATTTCAGTTACAAATTCAGAACTGGTAGGGAAAAGACTTTCATGGTATATAAAAAACTTAGATACTTCTCAATCACACCTAGACTGTAGAGGTTATTCATGTCATCAAGGACTGCTGAGCATATGACATGGCACCAATCACATCATGCAGTTGATAGAGTGGTGGTGCATTTTTTTTTATGGTAAAGCATGAAAATATTTTAATAGTATGCATCATTACTTTTCAATTGAATCAAGAAACATGTATCTTTGGTTATGTACAGACGGATTCAACCTATTCGGGTCATTTACTACTCCTTAGTTTTATTGGTTGGCCACACTGACGGTTTATAACTTGTTATCAGAGATGTGTATGAGACCAGAATTCATGTTTTTATCTATAGTCATACCAAGTCCGAGTAGTCTGGATCGAAATATAGATGTTTGTCTTTGACCGTTGATTGATGAGTTTATATAGTTATTGTCCTTTAAAGCTTTAACTCATGATATCTTGAGGAAACAAAATTTTGTTATGAGAGTAGCTTTGATGTGGACTATCAATAATTTCTCAACTTATGAGATGGTTTATGGTTGGAGCACATATGGAAAACTAGCATATTCATATTATATGAAAAACAACAAGGCATTCAAACTAACAAACGAGGGTAAAACTTTTTTTTTTATTGTCACCATTGTTTTTTGCCACCGAATCACAGGTACAAAAAGACCAAAAAGAATTTTTTTATTGGTAGAGTTGAAAAGAATGTTACACCCCCATGTCTTTCTAATAAAGATGTATGTGCGAATTTAAGACTGCCAAAAGAGGATGTAGCAGTTCGTGGACAACTTTGCCCAATACTTTGTGGTATGTTCGTTCAATCATTTTATTTCATAAGTTATTATTTTTTTAAATTGAATATGATGATTTTTTTTTAATTTTCAGGGCATCTATTGTAATAGCTGATTGAGGGAGAGATATGAAGACAATTCTTTGACCCATTTAGATTTTAATCCAGATTTGTGGATAGAGGTAGGATTATTTGGTAAATCTGATAAAAATCAAGTCTACAGGCTCTCCAACATTATAGTTTAAAACTTGCAGGTGGCTCGTAGTGCCTCAACCATTGGAAGCTTTCCATCAGTATCAAGCATCTAGTCTGAGGAGTTTTTGGCCTTGAAACAATAATATGAACTACTCTTGATGTACTATGATCAACTCCATTAAATAGTTATAAACATTAGATCAAGTATTGATGATGATACATATACAGTCTCTTTTTGATCGTATGCTTATAGGAACAACCAACCTTCTCCTCCTTCTCCAGCTCCACTATTAATCTAGTTTAATTTTGTTTCTAATACACATTAAGTTTGTAATGAATATTTGGATAAATGTTATTTAACATTATTTTTATATTTTTAATATTTAATATAATTTTACTTGGTTAATTAGTTTTTGTTTATTATTAATAAATAAATACTGATGGCCTTACAGACAGAATCAAGTCGTTGGTATTTTACTGAGTATTGCAAAAATATTATTATCCATGCCACAATCACTGACGGCTAGTCTGTTCGGTGATTAATTGTTGAAAATACAGACGACAAAAGTTCGTTAGTAAAGTTCTCCCAAGAATATTTTTTTAACCGTGCTTCTCCTTCTTATAAAATCATTGGTTTTTGAATTATTTTTTTTCACAATCAAAGGAGCGATAAAAAAAAAATACTAACGATTAATATTTTCGACACACAGATTCCGTTGGCAAAAATATTACCAACAAATTATGTGTTTTATATCAATAGAATGAATCTGTAAGTGAAACTATTTAAGGGTATAGTGTTATAAAGGTTAACATCCATGAACAGTATAATTAAAATACAGTAAATTTCATAATGATTATTATAATCATTCCATTGCTAGCACCATCCTTGTTAAGAAATTTCTCCGTTGCTTTGACTCTTGGCTACCTTGAATTCAACTAACAAATTTCCAAAAGATTTGTTACCAGCTAATCCATTAATTATACTCGCTTGCTTGACCACACGTTGCAGATTAGATGACAACATTTTCAAATGAGCTTTGTATAACTTTCTATTATTCATGCCTACCAAGTAATTCCATCAAGATTTTGAGACTACAAAACACACTACTAATTGCAGCACAACAGAACTTAAACAAGTTGATCATAATAATAATAATAATAATAAATAAATAAATAAATAAATAAGAAAAGAGGCAAGTGAATAAAACACATCCACGTCTAGGTCTGAAAGAGCGGCCATGGCGCGCCTAGCCTTCCAATGCCAGGCACATGCTCCTAACCCTAGAAACAAAGGTCGTGCGCGCATCATCCTTCTTCTAATTTGACCAAAAAACAAAAAAAAAAAACATGTCATGTCTTGTAAAACAATCTTCAACAAAGAAATAATAATTTATAACTGATTTTATGTGACTATATAAAAAAATTAAAGAATAATCAATTCAAAATAATTATATATATATATATATATTATTCTCGGTGAATATGAAATAATGTAAAGAAATAAAGTTTTATGATTGAATAATAACATTTGAAAAACAAAATTAGGACCAAAGTGTAGAAAAATGTGCATCCTGAGTAGCAAAAACATAAAAATGCAACCCTTTTTTAACTGAACCCTATAATTATATTCCACGATGAGAATCTATTTGTAACATAGAAACAATTTCCAATAATGAGTTTAGTGGCTCCTAGTACTGCTAAACTAGTGTTTGGCCTTATTATTGTTGAACCAGAGTTTTTTAAAATTTTATTTAAAAAAAATAATTAATTCTGCTATATTTTTTTAATTTTTTTAATATTAAAAATATATATTATTTTAATATATTTCTAAACAAAAGAAAAACATTTCAAAAAACAATCTCAGTCAATTACCTAAGCACCCCCACGTTGCAACCCAAACGGTCGTTGGACCAGCTTGTAGAAATGCATGCTATTAACACTTAAAAACTGACAAAATTATCCGAAATCAAAGTACCACTTGGCTATGTTTGGTTAAACTAACGACCAAATTTCACAGCAGAATCTCTGTTTTTTCCCATAGAAACGTGTCTACTTTATTCACCCCCACAGCTTCGCAATCTCCTCCTATTTTCTGTGACCTCATGAAAACCACTGCACCCCTTGTTTTGTAAACAGCCATTCCTAAAAGACCTTTCTACCCCCACTGACTCTCCCTTCCAAATCCCTCTTTTCCAGTGGCGCTTCGGATCTTCCTCAAGGGTATTACCATGATTTCATCTCAAGAAAGCTTAAATATATGTATGTTGCCACAGTTCATGATTGAAGGCGTTCCGCTTCCTCGCTAATATCAACGCCGCAGGGCTTGCTAGTAGATGCAGTCACCATGCAAGTCTCACACTTCCTCAGTAGCCACCAACTTTCGTGCACTACACATCGCCAGCAAATGATCCTCCACCGCTTCTCGCCACCGTCTTCCACCGTCAGATTCCGTCCACCATCGGATCGGTCTATCATTGTTGCCGTGGCTGCTCCACCACAGCAACTAAAGCACCAAAAGACACACTCAATGCCATCAGAGAAGATGGAAATATTCAAGTCATTGGATAATTGGGCTACGCAAAATGTCTTACCACTTCTAAAACCTGTAGACCAATGCTGGCAGCCCCAGAACTTCTTGCCTGACTCTTCGTCAACAATTTCTGATTTCACTGATCAGGTGAGGGCCCTACGTGATAGGACGGATGGGCTTCCAGATGAGTATTTTGTGGTGTTGGTCGGTGACATGATCACCGAGGATGCTTTGCCTACGTATCAAACCATGATCAACACGCTCGATGGGGTTAGAGATGAGACTGGGGCCAGCCTGAGCCCATGGGCCACTTGGACCCGGTCCTGGACTGCCGAGGAGAATCGGCATGGAGATTTGCTTAGATCTTATTTGTATTTATCGGGTCGGGTTGACATGCTAATGATTGAGAAGACTGTTCAGTATCTGATCGGATCTGGCATGGTAAGATAACCATACAAGTTCCATATATAAGATTTTTCATTTTAGAATGCAATTATAAGGATCTATTAGCAACTGAATTTTCTTTATCCACTTTCTACAAGGAATCCTAATTTATACTTTTTAAATTCTTTTTGCGCACAAATGTAGCTTGATTAGTATTCGTGCCCCCTCCGAAACGGTCATAGAAAACAATCCAAGGGTGTGTTTGAAAGTAAAACAATTTAAGGGTGTCTTTGGAATTTATATTAATAAATATATTTTTTTTTTTCGTTTAGGAGGTTAATGAGTTGACATTGCCTCTTTTTAACATGTAGGATCCTGGGACGGAAAACAACCCATATTTGGGGTTTGTGTACACGTCATTTCAAGAGCGAGCCACCTTTGTCTCACATGGCAACACGGCTCGCTTGGCTAAAGAGGGAGGTGATCCAGTGCTAGCGCGCATCTGTGGTACCATTGCATCAGACGAGAGACGCCACGAGAATGCTTACGCGAAGATCGTTGAAAAGCTCCTTGAGGTGGACCCTACGGGCGCAATGCTGGCTATAGGAGACATGATGCGTAAGAAAATCACGATGCCAGCCCACTTGATGTACGATGGGCAGGACCCACATCTCTTTGAGCACTTCTCATCCGTGGCCCAGCGGCTTGGGGTATATACGGCTGAAGATTATGCGGATATTTTGGAGTTCTTGATTGGACGGTGGAGATTGGAGAAGCTAGAGGGGTTGACGGGTGAAGGAAGACGTGCACAGGATTTTGTGTGCGGGTTAGCCCCGAGGATTAGAAAGCTGCAGGAGCGAGCTGATGAGAAAGCTAAAAAGATGAAGCCACTGAGCGCGAGGTTTAGCTGGATTTTCAACAAGGAGGTCGCCTTGTAGGATTCCATTTCAGTCTTTGGAAAAGAAGTGTCGTTTCTCGTTTTCTGTTTCCTTTTTATGGGCCTTGGTTACAGTATAGGAGTAATAAGTTGGGCTTTTTATCCATAAAATATAAAATGCAATGAAGTTTGAATTTAGCCGGAAAATGCTAGTGCTGAACGTCAAGACCTTGCATTATCATTATACAATGTAAGTGTAGAGTCGTGATTAATTCTTTACTTGGTTCGGGTATATGAATTTTACTAGGTTGAATTAATTATTTTATTTTATAATAAAAATATAAAAATTAATTTAAAATGATGGAATTAAAAATAAAAGAGCCAATAAAGGGCTTTATTATATATATAAAGGTATGAAGTATGGACCTGAGACAAGTCCACAGGTCAGGTACACTTGCTTTGCTAGTTTCTTTTCTTCTTGTAGGGGGCAAAGGACTTTTTAAAGAACAAAAAACACAGACAACATAGTATTTGTCAAATAACAGAAGAAATGACACTCCCTAGTGCTCAAACCCGCGATTCACACCTAATTATCGTCATGCTTTAATCAATTCAGTTATAGAATAAATATGCTATCAAAAGATTAAAATAATGTATTACTAGTGTTCGATGATATGCCATGGTTGATTTGGGAGAATCATGTCGTTGTACTATTGTCTTAGTTGGACTCAGAGGATGTCTAAAACCTAGGGATAAGTTCACTTGATCTGTCAAGATAATACAAACTATATTTTCCTAAATATTTAAATTATGCACCTGACCTGATAAGACTTATCAATTTAATAATTTTAAAAGTAATTTAAAATATTTGTAAAAATATAATTTGATTAAAAAAATTTAAATAATATATTTTAAAAAATTAAGATAATATTAACTTGGATTATCTATTAAATCAACGACTTAAATCATGATATTATAATAACTTTATATAAAAAATTAAAATAAAATATAAAAATCAATACTGAAATATAAAATTAAAAAAAATATTAATTAAAATTTAATTTTAAAAAATAAATCAAGCCAATTTGAATTAACTCATCAAACTACAAATTATTTATAAGACTAGTAAATCAGGGGCGGAGCTAAGATTATTTGTTAGTAGGGGCCAAAATTAATATAATATAATATAATATTTATTTTAATTTATTATACACGAGTTGTAAAAAAATATAATTTAATTTTATTCATATAACTTAGTACAAACATATAATGTCTTTGTATAAGAAAAAAAAGTTATAAACAATGTCAAATTAAGTCAAAGTAACAAAGTTAATTTCATCTTCATATCTATCAACTATAAACATATAAAATATACAAGAAACATTAACTAAAACGAAACATTATTTATAAAAAATGAAGCAAAAATGCTAGAATTATATATACATATACATATACATATATAATCAAATTATTAACAAACAACTAAAAAAAAATAGATTTTAAATTTAAGTTATCTTATTTTGTTTGATGAAAAATAAATTAATTGATGGCTCTACTACAATCTTTCCGTTAAAAAATTTTACTTACAAATTTTATTTATATTTTTATTTTCAACCAACTAAAGATTTTATTGTGCAAAGTAATGATTTTATATTTACAGGATTTATATTAGAACAACGCAAAATAATTCAAAAAATCAAATTATTGAATCACACTTAATTACCATAAAAAAACTCACCTTTTTAAAATAAAAAAACCTCCTCCACACTTAATTACACAATACATATATATAGGGGCCGAGCCCCTACTTGCCCCCTTCTTCCTCCCTTGAGTAGAACCACATAAAAAGTAAATTTAAATAAATTATAATATTTAATTTTCAATCAACTTAATATTGAATTATGAGATTGAAAAAAAATAATTAAAAAAACACAAAAAAGTGATCCTATTCAATTTGGGTTGACTTATCAAAATTATAACTTAATTAGTGAGATTAAAATAACATCATAGAAAATAAACTAAAAAAATAGTCAGAGTTAACAGGTCAAACTCATAACTTAGATTATTAAAATTGTGATAATACCATAAAATAAAATTATAAAACTTAATTTTTAATTAACCTATTATTGAACGATGAAATTAGAAGAAAAATCAATATAAAAAAAACATATTAAAATGATCTAAGTCAGCCTGAGTTAACTCACAAACTCGTGATCCGGGTTATAAAACCAAGATAACCTCATAAAAAGCAAACCAAAACAAATCAAAAAGTATATTTCTTAATTAATCTAATATTAAGTATGAAATTAAAAATGTATTAATTAAAAAAACTAAGTCAATTAGGTTATGATAACAAGACAACCATAAAGAAAGCAAATCACAACAAATCATAAAATTTAATCTTTAATAAATTAAATATTAAATGATAAAATTAAAAAAAACTATTACTCTAATAAATAGTGCTTTATGAGATGGTCATTGCACAAAAACATTATCTCTTTTAGTTTTTATTAATAATTAATAATTAATGCACATTTTTTTTTGTAATAAGGCTTGATCATAACATGAGAAAAACACGCTTACTAACTAGTATATAATACATGCTAGTAGCCTTTTAATTTAAAAAATTAAAAATAAAACATGAAAAATATCAAAATGCTTCCCATAACTCTCTTACTTACACAAAATATTCACATGAAAAATACTAGAATACCATCAAAGGCAAGACTTTTTTTTTTTTATCTTTTTTAAGGTTAAAACATTCTTTTTACTGGATATGAGAAGTGGAAAAACCCGAAACACTCTATTAGCTCAATATTTTTTTTATTGTAGAGGAAAAGTGTATTTTTACTATTACGAAGCTTGTCAAATGTCAAAAAAATTATTGGTTAATAGTTTTAAAATAGTATTTATTTCATGTTATAAAAATTATAAAAATATATATACTTCTAAGCAATCTTTTAATAACCACTGAGCTAGAAAAAAAACAAAAAAAACTCATATTTAAAAGTTTAAATTTTTTCAACTTAAGATAAAATAGTAATTTCACTTTAACAATTCATAATAATATGTGTGTAGAGTTATAGTGACAATCTTATGCATTTTAGCTTTTTGTGATTAATATAAATGTTTGAATTAATTTGTGTATATCTCGTTTAATTTCAAGAGTTCTAAAATTAGTGATTATATAGATCTTCAGTGATTAAAAAATTTATAAAACTTGAATAGATTATTTTTCAAGAATAAATTTAAAACTTAATAAGTTATAGTTACTGTATATATTATGATTAGATGTAACTATTTAAAAAATAAATGGATGGTAAATGGGTAAGGGTAAAACTGAAACATGATTGGGTCATCCGACACCAGCTCATAAAATCTAACATGTTTCGCTGCCTTGACAACGTTGCCAACAGGAAAAGAAATAAGTCGTTTTCCAGTCTAGAAAACTTCAATTTTAAGGTAATCTGGTCCTCGTTTCGAATATAAATTCTCCCCTGCGAAAGTCACAATCAAGGACTGTTTCGCTATGATTGTTGCAAACGTTAAAAAAAAAAAGAAAATGACACTATAACAGAAAGCAGAAATGATACAACTTCGGCTCTTTTCATCTTTCATCGAGTCAAACATACCGGGATCCATTAACTTTACCCACTCTAAACATGAAAATCCGAGTCTCCTGCCTTCATGATAAGCAATGATAATCCATCTTTTCCCTTTCGGCTACCACTAAGTCCATGTACGAAGATACTCCATGTTCATGTCCTAACATATTTTCTAACGACAATCTAATATAACCGTGTATTTTTGGCCACTGAATATCCAGCCTCTGCGAGTCTCTGTCCCCGGGAACGTTTACAGCTCTCAGAGGTACCACTGATCTTGCCAATTGCAGGCTAGATGATGACCAGATCCAACATCATTACGGGTTAGCATGCTGTAGTGACATCACTTTGTCCTATATATGATCGATATGAAGGTGGAAAACCTCTTTCTTCCATATATATGCTCTTCAACATCGGTGATTACCTAGCCTTTCCTTATTCTCACAGGCCTAGAAATATATAGTAGATGAGGGTTACCGGCAAGGAAACCAACATGCCGAAGATTACCCTGCAGAAGTGGAAGCACAGTTAATACTCCGAGAAGGTAAAATTGAGCAGTGATCAGTAACAAAAATCTAAAATCCCCCTCTAATTCATGGATCTGTGTCTATACAGAAAGCTCAATTCCCATATACTACTAGATATATTAACTTCAATTGGGACCTCTTCTCAAATTGAAGGTCTAGCTTCCTGACTTACCCTGTACTCATTATATCGGGATGCAACCCGTATTCCCTTGCAAAGACGAATGGCACAATCCCTTGTGAAAGAGCCGCCTGGCATTGTATGGTCACAGTATTTCAAACTCTGTGTAAGAGAATACTGAACAAAACAGATGCATTCTGTCAACTAATATTTCTTAATTAGCCACGAATGTTCGCGTCGTACCTGCACTATGGCCGCACGGAGCCGCAGTCCTCTCATTCCAACAGCGACCGAAGTTGTCGACATTACGATTGGTCCACAAATGAATCGGATTGCCATTGCCATTGTTGCCCTTTTCTTGCCGCATACAATTATCCGAGGCTGGAGAGCCATGAACAACCCTGCGATTTTTATTGAATATTTTCATACAAATTACCGGATCAACAGTGCTGGTGGTTATAAGGGGTTCAATATACCTAAACTGAACATGGCCATCCCAAGACCTGCGTCTGAAATTATTTTTATTGAATATTTCACCAAGCTGGGCATTCCCACATTCCATCTGCTCATTTCACGGAAATCTTTATCAATTATCAATAAAAACCATTTTTTATCAAAGTTTATCGAGGGGGAAGGAAATTGGAAAAGAGAGGGTATCAGAAACTCACTTGAAAGAGGCTAAAGACCAGAGAAGCCCCAAGACACTCGAGTATGTATTTGGATTTCGAGAGAGCTTCCTCCCTACCACAACAAGAATAAGTCTAATCATGACAATGGCATTCGGCATTTCTTGGTTACTTACTGATTCCTTCGAATTCGATTCCTCTGGTGCTGGCATTTTACAACTGTCTCTGAAGCTGATTTCCTTGCCTGCGATATCATAAATGTATAACAGATTGGTTTAAAGACTACCGTGCAATTGCACATTCACAAAATTTAGATTCAACAAGAAGAAACAACGATGTGCTGTCAAATTTGGAACTCCAACATTTCCTTGTTAACCTCATTTGCATAATATATATAAGTACAATCATATCTTGTGATCCTTTTCATTTCTTGTAGCAAATATTCACCTATAGCATACCACATCTCGACAAATTAGAGTAATTTTTCTATCACTTGTAGATTTCTATACTGATGGTATTTTTTTCAAAATCAATAATTAGCTCATGTTTTTGGGAGTGTTTTTGGTGATGTAATTGGACGCTACTTTTTAAAAAATTCAATTTTATTTTTGATGTGTTAATATCAAAAAAATAATTAAAATTTTTTTTATGATATATTTTTAAGTTAAAAACATCTTAAAAAATTTATCAATGTTCCAAATACTTCTCTCTATCACTTTAATGCTAAGTTTAAAGATGGAAAGGAATGAAGTTCAAAACTTCTATTTGAGAATATGTTTTAATTTACTTAGGAACTCAACAGATTTTATTTGTTTTTTGTTTTAAAAATGCTTTTAATATTTTTTTTATTTTAAATTAATATTTGTTTTTATATTTTCAGATTATTTGTTGTGTTTATGTTAGAAATAATTTCTAAAAAATAAAATAAATATTATTTTGATATGTTTTATATAAAAATCACGTTAAAAATTATTATTATCACATTTTTAAATACTTTAAAATTTTTAAATTAGAATTATATCATCAAATTGTACCAAAATTATAGTACCTTGTTTTTTTTTTTACTGTTATTATTGACTATGCATCTTAATGGATGTTAAGTAACTTATTATTATTATTATATTAAATTTATATTTTTAGACAAACAAAACTTAATATAAAATCCTAAAAAATATAGTTTAATTGGTAAGATCTTGAATTTATTCTTTTAAGGTCATTAGTTTGAATGTCACAAACTTTAGAGTTATTAAAAATTTATCTAATTATTAATTTTAAAATCTTAAAAAATTAATTAAAACATAAGTAAACTAACCTAGATATCATAATTAAAATAATAATAATAATGTCACTCCAAGGTTTGTTTTCGAGTGTAGTGTAGTGACAATGGAACGTAGACGAATATGATCACCAGCTTGGAAGTTTTGGCTGATGACGATTCTGTGATAATTACTGATTTAATTGTTTAATTAATGGGATTTGGTGTTAGAATAATTAGATTCTCTCCTATGAAAGATCAAGTAGTTAGGCAGTCGAATAGCCCCTCTATCATCACACACGTGCCCTCGGCCTAATGATGCTGCCTACCCATTGAGGTGCTGATTCATTAGAAATTCATTGACCACTCTGCACCTTTTTCTTTCTTTTCTTCTTTCACTGGTGGTAGGCTGGAGCCTTGTAGGGGCCACTGCCCGCTTCTCAGCTGGGGTTGTTGGAATAATAGTTGAGATGTTTTATAAAGTAATTGTTTTATTTTTAAAATCAATATATTAAAATAAAATTTTGGACCCCTTCTCTAAAGGTTGTTGTGTTAATATTAGAAGTTTTTTTAAAAAAAATATATTAAAAAACATATATATATTTTAAATTAACACATTGAACTATCTAAAAAATTTAAACAAAAATAAATAAATTTTATTAAAACATATATGCAAACACAGCCTAAAGAATGATTAATCAGGTGATGGAAAATGAGGAAGGGCTTTTTTTCTAAATCTAGAATGAAAAGGGGTAAAGATAACTAATCTACCACTAAGATGTAGAGATCTGTGTCAACTAGATTGTATTTTTTTTTTCTTTCTGAATTCGCATTTCTCTTCCCCAAATGTGTTAGAACAAGCCCTAAGTTCAGTCTCGCCCTTGTAATTGTAATACAAGAAAATCAGTAATAAAGTTTATGAATGCATTTAAAAATTGAAAAATTATTTGATATATTTGGAATTATATTTCTTTTTCATATAAATACGAGATTTATATATAAAAAAATCAAAGTGTCGCTGTCAAGTATAAATTATACTGTATAGTATAGATAAAAAGTATAAATTATACTGTATAGTATAGATAAAAAGTATAAACTAATATGTTTAAAAAACTTATCCACGTAATCAAGCATTACCTTAATTAATCACGTGCTCGTTTGCGAAATCTTTATTGTTGTTGTCTGGTCATTATTCTACGTTAGTTGTAAGATCGATATTTTACCAATTCAACAACAAAAACGACTACGATCAGAAAAATAGAGAGAGTGGATCATTTGCCAAACCTGCCACATCTTTGCCGCCGCCATTTGGACATATCACTGGCGACTCACCCCAGACTAGCTTGACTTCAGGAACTGCCGGAGATGGCTGCCGGTAAATTTTCCCGGCGACTGGAGATCGGACCCAAAAAGGCGTGTTCGTTGCGTTAGTTAGGTCCAATTCGTTAAAGTTGGACGCACGTGGTGTCGGTTGAAGAGAGTAAGCATCAGACGACGCGTATCCTGACAACCTCGGACTCGTTCCAGACCGATACGCCAATCCCAAGTCACCATTACATAGCACAATCTCATTGTTGGGTCCATGACTGAAATGACCATTATATCCAGGGTAGTCGTGCGGTGGTACAGGGGTATTAACGGAGAAAACTTCGGCGTTGGAGAGGTTTGATGGTCTGGGAGTGAGGCATATGGAGGATGATAAAGCGGAGTCTGGAGCCGAAGATGTGGACCGTCTGATGCGGACTCGTATGCGTCCATTGCCGTCCGTTTCTGACTCTGTGCGGAGTGGATCCCTGCCGTCGAGCGAGATGACGTCGTCGTCGAGTTCGATTTTGGAAATGGTGGCTGCTGTGGGGCCGGGAAATTGGGCTTTGATTAGGAGGGTTGCAGCTCTGTATTCAAAGAGGAAGAGCAGAAGCGTGTACCTGCAAACCCAAATTTACTTGAAAATTAGTTACTGTTCTTTGCATGAAATATATACATGCTCGGATGTGTATGTATGTGTCTATATAATCATATATTATGTTATAAATTTCTCGATAACTATGATTACATATGAGTGCATGTATTGTCAATCAGTGTACATGTAATTTTTGCGTGCAGTTCAAGGATTGATTCTTGGGTGGCCAGAGCTTTTTTAAGTTGATGATCACTTCGACCATGACAAGTTTTCATATAGAAATGATGCTGTAGGACTATAACTGGTATGATATTCAATTGTCTTTTTCAAGATTTTCGAGAGATGTGAATGTTGTTTGATTCTTAAATGCTTTTGAGGTAACTAATAGAATCTACTTTTTGCAAGGAGGCACCGATGCTTGGTTTTTGTGTTTTTTCGAACTTTTCAGCTACATCTTTCCTACTAAAATGGCGCCACTGAGGACGCACCGCATGAAGATTTGAAGGGGGGTGAGTTAGCAGCAAGGAATAGGAATCGATAGACCAACCCAGCAAGGTTACGTACGCAACGAAACATCAAAAGGAGGCTCAAAAGATTTTCTCAGGAAACAGAAAGAAAAGGAAAACTGGGATTAGGATATGTTCACAATACCATATTATACATTGAAGAACAACCACTTGCACCATGAGGCTCTGAGTGAAATCTCCATACATGGCCTTGAGCAAAGGAATGCCCATGACAAGTGTGTTAGGCAAAGTAGCGACCGAGAAGAGAGTGATAAGCCAATCAAATTCTCCATTAAAGAAAATAGCCCACACTGAGAGCAGAACAAGGACTAAGACTTTCGAAAGAGTATCGGCCAGTATGAACTTGGTGTCCATTTGGTATGGATTGTTTTGAGCGATGAAGTGGAAAGACAGCACTGGGACTGCAAAAACAGCAACGAATCTGTTGATCCCTGAGCACTGCTCCGGTGTGAATATCTTGTACCATTTCACTGATCCATACGCAACCAGCATTGCAAAATACAGAGGCACCATAGCACACATGACCTTGTAGAAATCATCTGCAGTGATCATCTTTTGTTGAGCCCTGAGCACTCTCTCAAAGCTCAGTTTGTGAGGATCTGCTTGCGTGAGCAGTCTCGAGTGATTATATAGTGCATTTATGGACGAAATTGCCCATAGAAGAGTAGCTAATTAACTTGGTAGGTACTGTAATTAGCGACAATTACGGTTGGCAAGCTTAATGATTAACTTTGTCACGTGGTGTCCCTGTCTTTCCGCATAGTAGATGAGAACACCATTTTGAGAGAAATAGCTGAATTGCTGTTTCCAGGCCTGTTTTTGCTACTTCGATGCAAATTAGTTATAGAAAATGATTGCAATTGTTTCTATTTTCTTTATTAATTTAAATCAGAGTATATTGCATCATGAAGGATGTGTTTGATGATGCCTTACTTATACTTGTGCAAAGTGCCTTTTCAGTAATTTTTTTATTTTTTTAAAATAATTGATATCTTTAAATTAAAATCATTTAAAAATCTTATTTTTTTAATCTAAAATACTTCGAAAAGCATCTGCTATATGTAAATATTAATATCATGTTTGATGGTACAGTAAAATTTAATTTTTAAAGTGTTATTTATTTAAAAATATATTAAATTTTTATTTTTTATTCTAATTTTAATATATCAAAACATTAAGAAAACATTAATTTAAATTTTAAAAAATATTCAAGAATTCGAAAAAGCATGGTTGTCTCTTGCGTGATAATTAAAATTGATGTCATGGTTGTGTATTGCGACGTGTCTTTCGACCATCAGGAAAGCAATATTTTAATTTTTCGAAGTCAAACAGGGTTAAAAAAATCAGAGAGCTCTGATTTGCAGTGCTCTTTATTGTAATGTGTTGTCAGATATCATCACCCAACCAGCCAGTGAATAAGGTGATGCATGAATCTGGATCGCACGATTGGGCGGTTTGTGTCATGATGAATCATCACGCATGCATGATAGCACAGAAACAGCCTTGTTGCGAGGTGATGATTCTGTCACTAAGAAATTTTTCTTCAAGAGTAGACACTTATTTTGAGTTAATGAGCGTGATGTGGTTATTTTTTAAATTATATTTATATTAAAACAATTTAAAAATCCAAAAACTATATTAATCTAAAATAAAAATAAAAATAAAAGTTTGTTAAATGTTTTTAGAAGTATTTTTGAAATACAATGCTAAACATTGTTTTTATTCTCATTTTGTTAATGATAAAATAAATTTTTTTAATATATATATATATTTATAATTTTTTTGAATTATTTAATTAAATATATTAAGAATAATTTGTGCTAATAAAAAAAAGTATTAACTTATCTATTTATCTTGTTTTGCTAAAATTAAATAATTTTTTTCTAACGCTGCATGTTTAACTTATTTTGTGATATTGAAAAAAAAATATAATTATAAATTTAAAAGATTGATGTTTAAATATAATCAAATATTATATGCATTAATAAAAAATAATAATTTTTTTAAAAAAATATAAATGAATACAAAGGGAACTAAAAAAATATTACAAAAAATAAAATAAGAAAAAAATGGTGAAAAATAGGAGAAGTGTAAAATGATAAAAATATAAAGTATAAAGAGAGAAAAACATAAAAAAAAACTTTTTTTCTAAAAAAATAAAAATGATAATTTTATCACCGCCACAATAAACCAAATACAAAATTTACATTTATATAAATTTCATTTAGTATATATGTATAATTTTTTTTTTAAATGAACATAATCGATTAAAAATTTTAATGTAATAACACAATTTGAAAAATAATTTGTGAGATAATACAGTTTCAACCTACCAAGATTCTTTTAATGTCATATTTTTCAATTATAACTTTTTTTCTATAAAATATAAGATATATTATCTCACTAAAACTTTTTATAATTGTGTTTGTATGCCAAAATTTTAGATTTTTTTTTTGTGTTAATAGCCCACAATTTTATATAACCTAGAATGAAATTGTAATAGACAAATGCCATGCACAGCAGTTCCCTGCACAGGAAAAACATTAGATCTATTTTACAAATTTTACAAAAAAAATAATAGATTATTCATGGTAATTTCCGCACCTTTAAGTAGTTCCCAGTCTACAAGAGTGAAGAAGAAGAAGAAGAAGAAACCATGTTCCTTAATTTGAAGACTATACAAACTTAAGCCATGCAGAAGCATTCAAGTACTGGATAGCTGGCCCTTTCGCACAGCTATCGCCTCCGAGAAAAACAATCCTTGTGAAGCATCAAAATGATTCTAAAAGAAAGTGCCCTTGATTTCCTCGAGCATCCTATCAATTAAGAACAATCTTTTCTTGCAGTGCTGGCAGAGCACAGCTCGATTAAACTTGTAAATGTCCTTATATTTGTAGTGAATCAGCACAACCAGAATCTAGAAATAAACCTTCAAAATCTAATGCCAATGATCACCCTACGGTATCCAGCAATGGGTTTTTCTCTATACTATAAAGCTTGAGAAAAGTTGACCAGGTGCTTTCGCCTTTCACTATGAATATGGCGGTGGTGAAAAGCTTATTGGGTCATCTTTTCACTCTCGTAAAGATGGATGTTGCCTCATAAAGCTCCCTTTCTTTTTGAATTATTAATCAATTAATGGTATGTGCTGTTTAATTACTAGCTGCTTTTCCGTAAAGAAGCAGCAGCAGTCACAGTAACCAGTGATGTGAGAATTCCCTACCAAAGGATCTTGTCATGGCCGCACATCCTAAATAATGGATACCCTTGCGCTTAACTAGCAAGCTTACTTCCATTAATTTCGCATATAAATAAACAATATGACTTATGATTCACTAGAAATTCTAAAACATCTGAAAAGTAAAAGATGAGAAAGTTATTTATATACAGAACTTTCTCGTCTGTTACTTCTCTTTATGTATCCATGAGTAAGTATTAATAGTTACTCTATAAATATCATAAATTTTCTTAATAACTCACTATTATTAATCAAGGCACATCCATGCTCATAAAATTATCATCCTAGAAAAAAAATAATGCTCGTCTTATGTAATAGGGAGATGATATATTATAAATTAAATAAATAATTTCTGTCAATGAATTTTTAAAATCAATGATTCATAAATTTAGTATTTGTTGCACTTGTTATGACTTACTTACAAATTATTAGTGCATATTTTTTTTTCCTTTAATGGCCATCTCCTGCATCTATTTCTCTCTCCAATCATTTACGAGTATCAATCTCTTTACTAATGATATAATAAACATAATAAATAACAACTTAAATTTCCAGGTATTCTCTATCATTATATCACTTTTCACAAAATAAAATTATGTGACTAAGGTTTATAAATACCTTGTGTTGCTAAGTAAATATTATAAAGATTGAACGTTTAATTTTTTCTAGTTTATTCAATACAAAACCCTATTGAGAAGCGGACTACACTAGCAAAAAAAAATCAATACTTTATTGGCATTGCTCATCCTTGCACATGTTTTTTCTAAACTTGTACATTATAATTTTTTTTTGTTTATAGAATAGTAAAAAAAACTTGATTAAAAACTATAAAAAAAATATTTGAAAATATAACACATTTTTATAAGTTGCAAGTGGCGGTTGCTACTCACATTTTGCAAATAGCATCTATAACTTGCATTTTGCAAGTGACATTTACAACTCATGTTTTTAATTCAACTAATGTAATATTCAATTGTATTGCAATGCTAACAATTTGTTGATACAAAACCTAGGAGGAGATTAAAAAGTATTGATAAATAGAACCACTTGATTATTGAGGTAAGTCCAATGATAGATTGATTATATATATGCAGGATCAACATCATTCGATGATATTTGAAACAAAGAGTTCACTTCTTTAAATTACTAGTCTTTTTAAATTTAATTAACTAAATTTTAACTATTTGAATAACTAAATTGTTTGATTTTCAGGGTAGTAATCTTGTAATACCTTAACATGATACATTGATGAAATTGAATGAGTATCTCTACCTATTTTTTATTGAGACAGGTTTTTATGAGATCAATGAATTGTGTGATATATATAAAAGTGGGTGACAATCCTTATCTTCTCTTTCCGCCCAAAACGTCATTGATAACATCAGAATTGGAACCACTTGAAAACATGAAAGTTGTAGGAAATTATCTCAGCTTTCTAGAAAAAAGTAGAGGTTATTTGAACTTCTAAAACTCCAGATAAGGGCCAAACACTGAACAGTGCATGGGTTGGAGGACAAATTTAGACTTCTTTATTGTTGTTACAATTTGGACTTAAAAATGATCTTTTTAAATCTTAATCTCCATATGAAAGTTCTAGAACTATATCTTACATTTCTATCCATGTAAAGTAGATTTAAATCTGAGATCTACAGCTTCAGATATGACCCAATTACCGAACAGTGTTCTGATTTGGACTACACCAACATCTCTTTTTTAAGTTTGGTTATCTCTTTGTTCTTTCAATTTCAGTTTTTAAATTCATCAATCAATCCTTTCATTTATGTGATAGGTCTGTATTTAAAATGAACATTTACCATAAATTAAAGGTATCTTATATTATTAGATATGTTATTATAAAACATGCTTTAATTAAAGAGTTATTGATACTTTAAGTGTAAAATAATGATATAAAAACTTGATAAAATACACTTTTAAATACTAATTAGAAATACACACCTTTCATCTACATATTAGTGAGATGATACCTACATTATAGGATGTTACCATGTTAACCGACCTATTGATAGATGGAGCCCTAGTGATAGGATGTAGAGGTTAAGTTGACAAATATGCTTTATATAATTGCATATTAAGGTGGATGCCTCAAGCTAGTGCTTCCAAGGGCAACTGAATCAAATTGATATGGATGGATATAAATTTAAAGACCCCCAGGATATGTAATAGAGGATCAGTTGGTTATATATACTTGAGCACATGTATTATATATGTTTGGAGGTCTTATTTTCATGAGTACTATAAATAATGCAATATCATTGTTTTTTCTTACACTACTTAAGAATTTTTAGACCATTTCTAATTATAGTCAAAGGACCATACTTGCATATTTCTACCAATAACTATGTAAAGCATCTACTATTTCTCCATATATAAGTATTTTAAACATTATGATATAATGAATACTTTAATTGTTAGAATTAATTACTTTTTAAATACTAACTTAGAATTGTCAATGTTATCAATGTAACTCTAGTCATTGAAGCTTATTCCTATTAGACCTTTAGAGATTTGGAGTAATAATATTTTAAAAAACATGTTGTTGATATAAATTGAATGCAAAAAATGTTTGAACTTTCTGGTTTATTATGTCAAAAGGTGTAAGGTTAGACATTTCAGAGTAAATCTCACTTATGTTTATAAGTTTTATCTGGATGAGTTGAACATGTAACAACCATGTCAGGTATAAATTATACATTTATTGTATTTTTTTTTATTTGAATGTCATTTTATTTTTTTCTTGTTATCAAATATAAATTTTTCTATATAGATGCCATATATATAGGATTTGTTACTTTCAAATGTTTATATCTTGAGAGGTATTTAATCTTTGGTTAGTACAAATTTATTTACACTGCTTTGATAATATAGAGGTGCATTGTCTAGATTATATAATGTGATGGTCTAATCTATCTCAGCACTTGCCAAATTGTGTTGATATTGATTATGAGCTATATAGTATTATTCATCGTAGTATGTGCAAAAGGAATTAGTTGGTGATTCATACATTTTACCTAGATATTTGAGAAGCTAAGAGGGATCATATAATTAAGGAATGAGATTCAAATATTGATGTAGATACCTATATGAGATGGTATCTGATATTTACACGTCATTTTATAACAACGACATGGTCATATTTTTAAAACACCTATATAATTTGATGTATTACATGTCCTAATATCTAAAATAGAATTGATCGATATGCAATATTCTTTTAGATAAAATATTTATTAAATATTTTTAATGTTATTATAGATTATGAGTACTAATTACTTTTTAATGCATGTCTATAGATTCACTACTTAGTATGGAAGGCTTGGAAAGCAGAATCAACTACATGTGAAGGTGTTAATGAGATGAGACATATATTAGCCAACACTACACTTCAATTTGTGTCATAATAGACTTTAAAAGATTATAGAGGTTAGGTATTTTGAAGCGATGTTAATGAAAAATAAGATTACTTATCGTGTGAGTACTGAGGATGTTGGTGCATCTACTAGCATCGTAGGCTCATCTACAAGTTGAAGTAATATTGGTGTTAACCCTTACATGATATTGCAGACCTGTTCTTGAGCTCAACAAGTTGGGGTAGTGGTGCAGGTCTATGCACGAACATCCTAAGTCTATCTATAAGCTAGGGTGATATTGGTCCTCTCACCTACATGGTTGCTATAGATCCAATCTCAAGTTTGACGAGCTGGGGTGGTTTTCCAGGTCTTTTCATAAGATAGGGTGATTATTAGATGTAATTATATTATATATTATGAGAACTATGAATAAATGATTCCATATAATTAATTTAATTTTAATAAATCTTATGTCATGTGAATCATTTATATAATAGTGGCAATTAAAATTGAATTATAACTGAACTTATATGCTAGTTATATAAATGTGTTTTATCGTTGAAAAACTACTTATGTGAATTGTATTTATTTTTTTGTCCAAGGAATTAATAGCTAAAAATACTATCAAACTATCTCTTAAATATTTCTTAATCAAGTTGTAGATTTCATCTCATCAAACCGTTGAAGCAGGGGTCCCACTCCAGGCACTCCTGGCCACGTCACATAATCCATCAACCACTGGTCATCTCACGTCACCCAAGTCGGCATGTAAAATTTCTCAAGTCTAATTATATCATGGAAAGTCGAATTATGTCTGCAGTTCGTATGTCTTTATAAATTGATATTTCTAGTAAATGAATTTTATAGAATTATCACGCATTTCTCAAAGAAATATCAAGGCCTTTGGAGCCCGAAATAAAATAAAATAAAGTGATCCTACCATTGTTAATTAACTTACCCCCAAAACTCGTGCACGCCAAGCTTCCTGCAAAAAGATTTTGCAGACATTTTGAGCGCCTAGGTCCACTGTTCACAGGACTTAACAATGGACATGATTTTTGTCAACTATTTATGTAATTAATAATACCACGAAAGTTATGATGGAGGCCTATCCTCGACTTACCATGCTCATGACCAAAACTTTCTCCGTTTATCAGAAACATATATAATTCCCAGCTTAATTTAACCCCCAATCGTCAACACACACAATCCTTGAGCGTATCAGCAATGGGAAATATTGTTTTATAGGACCAACGATCTTTGCTAAGTGCTAAATATGAGCAATTCGCATGGGCTGGAGCGTTGAATCTGATCGGACAGAAGGACACGGGAAACAGGGAAAAGATGAACTCCCTCTGCTACCTCCGGCAGATTCAAGGCCTGCCTGTCCAATTTGTTTGGTTTCAGACCTGATAGTGAAACTACAAGTGGCGTGATGTGGGCCCCACACTCTACCAGATAGGGTAACAACGCGTGCCCCTAAGTATGTACAGTCCAATCAATCAAATCTCAGTATCTGATAATTGGCTCAAGAAAGAGAAGGGAGCTTCGTCTTTATAGTTTACAGCCGTACACTTCTCTGCCATGCTTTTTTTTTTATCCTTTTTTTTTAACCGGCTCTGAAATTGTTCTCAGAGCAAAGGAAAATACAAGGCTCTTCTCGGAACAAGTTACTGGACCCAATAAGGACATGCTCTGGTGTGGAAACTAGAAACCAAAGCCCTTGAAACTGTTATATATTTTAACAGACAGAACCAAAATGCTTATTTTATATGTTCTTTTCTGGATCACTGGACCAAACACCATTATTTGATTCAACCAGCTGACAATTCTTTTGCAAGTAGAGTCCTAGGCTTTATAGTCCAGTGTACAAAGGCATCTGTTACAGTGATGCAGCAGAGCTTGAACCCATAAAAATTAAGATCAGGAATAAAAAAAGGTGAAAAAACCTGATGTACCGCAAAAGAAACAGAAAGCAAGCTCATAGGGATTTTGGCTCATAGTTACTTGGCGAGGATTGCATCTCATGGACACATCATAGCGAAGAGATACAATCGTGTGCGTTCAGCTAAAGTAAACTAGCCAGTAGATTATTTATTAGATCGACTTGAACCTAAGATCATCAAAGCAAGATTCCTCTCCCGAAGGAAATGACCAGCAAAACATTATATGTCAATCTAGGCTCTGTCGAAAATATATAGCGAAGTTCACTGCCAATTCCTGTCATTGCATGTTTCGGATGAACACTGGTCATGAAGACACTAAAACTGGTGTTTGATTTTCTCCCGAACTCTCTAAACTACGGGTTTGCTGCTCTCTAAACCAGTTTTTAAGCATCTGACAAAAGCTGTGACCACCCCCCACGCTGTTCATGTAAATCAAGTCCAATCGACCAAACTTCACCTGTGAATTCTTCCACTCAGATCCGTTTAAATCAAGTCCATGTGGTGATAAGTAGCTGATTGTGCTGAGTAATCAACACGAATCATTTACTCCCAGATTGATCCATATGGCCGAAAGATCTTCAATTCGCATATCAGATAGTAACTCGAATCAAAGACCGAGGATAATCAAGGCCTAGCAGGGTTAGTGGCCCTCTCGTAAAATTCAGGACAAACAAGAAACCTGTAAGATCAAGGTCTAGTTGTGTTGAAGGCATCTATTAAGACAAACAGGATAGCTCCTCAGAACAAATATACCCACATCATTAGTTTACCGTGCAGCCTAAGGCGCGATCACTGACCTAGCATCATTAGCATACTCAAGGGCAACTGGATAGACAACATTACAGGGAGTCGTTAAAAGCTACTTAAAAACTGCATGATATTAATTAGGTATTAAGTATTACTAATTATTATTAAGTATTAAATATTAATTAAGTATTAACTAATGGCTAATGCTCTAAAATATGTGGAGAAGTGGGGAAAGTGTTGTAGGTTTCCGTGTGCCACGATTTTTTATTTTTTTAATTCTTTTATATATATATATATAATTTTTTGTTGTTTTTCTTTTTTTCCCACATTTTTTTCCAGGGTTGTCTTCTTCTTTTTTATTTTTTTCTATTATTTTTTTAATTATTTTTATTGATTTTTTTAATATTGAACTAGTTAAAAAAATTTAGTTTTATAGTTTTCTTTAAAAAAATATATATTATAAATTATTACAATGTTTTTCTACATAATTTTTTTATAATTTTTTTTATAAAATAGTCTTTGTTCATTTTATTTTTTTTATATATTGAGTTGTGATTATTATAATGTTTCTCTATATAGTTTTTGTTTTGTTATGGTGTTTCTTTACATGTTTTTTAAGTTATCTTTGTTATTTTTTTAATATTAAGCTGATTGAGAATGCAACTTTAATTTTTTCTAAATGTTTCTTTTTTTCATTTTTCTTTATTTTTTCCAAAATTGTGTTCTTATTCCGTTTTTTCATTGTTTTGAGTTTTTTTTCAGAATTATTTTTGTTGATTTTATTTTTTTAATATGAAACTAGTTGAGAATTTAGCTTTATAGTTTTTTCTTTAAAATACCGTGGATTGCTACAATGTTTTTCTATATGATTTTTTTTGTTTTTTTCCATAATTTTTTTGTTGAATTTTTTTTCCATATTAAACTAGTTAAGAATTTAACTTCATAGTTTTTTTTTCTTTAAAATAATATGGATTGCTATAGTGTTCTTCTACATGAGTTTTTTTTTATGATTTTTTTTAAAAATTATTTTTATCAATTTTATTATTTTTAATATTAAACTAGCTGAGAATTACAATTATATATTTTCTCATGAAATGTCATAGATTGCTACTATATTTTCATGCATATTTTTTCTTTTTTTTGTTGATTTTATTTTTTTCATATTAAGTTAGTTGAGAATTTAGCTTCGTAGTTTTTTTCTTTAAAACACTATAAATTGTTATAGTGTTTTCTCACATGATTTTTATTAATATAACTTTTTTTCAAAATTTTCTTTATTTATTTTATTTTTAAAATATTAAGCTGGTTAAGAATTTAATTTTATAGTTTTTTTTTTAAAAAACATTATGGATTATAATAGTTTTTTTCATATATTTTTTTTTCACAAACCCACTACAACACACAATTATGCTATTAGCCCGAGGCATCGCATGGGCATGGTATTTAGTATAAAGCTAGAAGGGATGGGGAAACATCGTTCCTTGTACCCTTTAGACTGTTGATTACCAGTGTTGTTTATTGATTTTTCTTTTATTAAATTCTTATAAGTTGTATTTATAGGGATATAGAATTGATAATTTATTTTAATTTATTTTTTATATGGTTACTATAATATCAAAAAAATATCATAGTATTGGGCTGGTATCAAAAAAATATCTTAGCATTGTGATATAATCCATTTTAAAAAAAGTTTAGTTAAATAAAAAATAATTTAAAAAAATTAAGTTATTAAACTTTGTGGATTCAATGACCCGATTTGCAAGTTTGATAAAGTAACCTTGCTTGTCCTGGTTTGTAGGTTTAGTAAGGTATATATTTTTTTTAATTAAACTCGATTATATGATCGTCTGTTTTTTTATCATATAGTTATAAAAACTAGTTTTAGAAAAAAAACCATGTTATTAAATTTTATAAGATCCATGGGCTTGTTGATGAGTTTGACAATTTTATCCTTCAATATCAAATTGATTAAGAATTGAATTTTATAATTTTTTGTATGAGGTTGTCATAGTTATAAAAAAAGTGTTAGTATTGGTTTGATACTTAATTTTATAATTGTCCATTTTTGTTGTAATATAGTTAAACAAACAATAGTTTAGAAAAAAAAATTATTAATCCCATTGGAGTTCACTACCTGAGTTACGAGTTTAAAATGTTGACTCGAGTTATCCAATTTACGAGTTTAGTGGGTTTACCCATGAAACCTTGTATTTTTTTTTTAGTTTTTTATCTTTTTTTTTATTTTTTTATTTCACTCTTTTTCAATATTGAGTTGGTTGAAAAATAAATTCATGGTTTATTATTTTTTATTTTTTATAGTGTCATCACGATCTCAAATAAATATTTTTTTAGAGTTGATACTTAATTTTGCAAGCATATAATGTTATCATTAAAATAAATAAAAAAAACATTTAAAAAAATTAATTTATTAAAATTATTGAAGTACATGACCTAGGTCGCAAGGTGATCAGCATTAATCTAATCTGACATCATGTCAATACTAAAAAAATATCAAATAATTTTTTTTTAAAAAAACTATCTCATATTTTTATTAGTTGTCCAACTTATCTTTAAATCTATCAAATTGAATGATTTACTTTAAATAAACTTTTATACAATTTAATTTCAAACTAGAGTTAGACAAGAAGACAGGTGAATAAATTTTAAAATTAAACTGTTTAATTAGATTTAATAATACAGAAGAAAAATCTCTATACCCTGGACATCTTTTTAGATTTAGAAAACTAACAGTCCAATTTACAGCGGATAGTGCAGACGAATGTACTAGTACTGGTACTAGTTAAAAGTAGAAACATGAGGAAAGTAGCAAATCCTTCAAGGTTGTTGCCCTTTCATCTTGACCCCAGCCGCATCATCAGCTTAAACTTAACCCTGCGACTATAAATCATAGCTCCAAAGCA